>ML661332.1:13174584-13191383 GCA_007570785.1 Antilocapra americana
GGCTGCATAGATCGAATGACCCCATCCAGGGGTGAGTCTACTGATCTGCAATGTTCCCAAATTCCTGACAGCTACTAATTTGGTGGATTTGGAATTGAAATCCTGAGAATCCTCGGAAATTCCTGAAATCATTCTATATTTTCTACTTTCTATGATACTATATTTGTGTGTTTTTTTTAAAAGTGAATGACCATAAATAATAAATGATGAATCATTTTTCTGTAATGGGGTTGTGTTAAAAGTTTCAGAGCTCTTTTATTATAAACAGAAAAACAAAAAACAACTTTGGACTTCCCTGGTGGTCCGGTGGTTAAGACTCTACACTCCCCATACAGAGTGAAGAAAGTCAGACAGAGAAGAGGAAATATCATATGGTCCCTTATATGTGGACTCTAAAAAGAAATGACACAGGTAAACTTACTTATAAAACAGAAAGAGACTCACAAACTTAGAAAGTGAAGTAATGGTTGCCAGGGGAAAGGGATAGTTAGGGAGTTTGGGATGGTCATGTATACACTGCTATATTTAAAATCGATAACCAACAAGGACCTAAATCAAATCCTTTATGATTATACAGTAGAAGTGAGAAATAGATTTAAAGGACTAGATCTGATAGACAGAATGCTTGATGAACTATGGATGGAGATTCATGACATTGTACAGGAGACAGGAATCAAGACCATCCCCAAGAAAAAGAAATGTAAAAAAGCAAAATGGCTGTCTGAGGAGGCCTTACAAATAGCTGTGAAAAGGCAGGAATCAAAAAGCAAAGGAGAAAAGGAAAGATATTCCCATTTGGATGCAGAGTTCCAAAGAATAGCAAGGAGAGATAAGAAAGCCTTCCTCAGTGATCAATGCAAAGAAATAGAGCAAAACAACAGAATGGGAAAGACTAGAGATCTCTTCAAGAAAATTAGAGACACCAAGGGAACATTTCATGCAAAGATGGGCTCAATAAAGGACAGAAATGGTCGGGACCTAACAGAAGCAGAAGATAGTAAGAAGACGTGGCAAGAATACACAGAATTATACAAAGAAGATTGTCATGACCCAGATAATCACGATGGTGTGATCACTCACCTAGAGCCAGACATCCTGGAGTGTGAAGTCCAGTGGGCCTTAGGAAGCACTGCTACCAACAAAGCTAGTGGAGGTGATGGAATTCCAGTTGAGCTATTTCAAATCCTGAAAGATGATGTTGTGAAAGTGCTGCACTCAATACGCCAGCAAATTTGGAAAACTCAGCAATGGCCACAGGACTGGAAAACGTCCATTTACTTTCCAATCCCAAAGAAAGGCAATGCCAAAGAATGCTCAAACTACCACACAATTGCACTCATCTCACACACTAGTAAAGCAATGCTTAAAATTCTCCAAGCCCAGGCTTCAGCAATACGTGAACCGTGAACTTCCAGATGTTCAAGCAGGTTTTAGAGAAGGCAGAGGAACCAGAGATCAAATTGCCAACATCTGCTGGATCATTGAAAAAGCAAGAGAGTTCCAGAAAAACATCTATTTCTGCTTTATTGACTATGCCAAAGCCCTTGACTGTGAGGATCACTGTAAACTGTGCAAAATTCTGAAAGAAATGGGTATACCAGACCACCTGACCCATCTCTTGAGAAACCTGTATGCAGGTCAGGAAGCAACAGTTAGAACTGGACATGGAACAACAGACTGGTTCCAAATAGGAAAAGGAGTACATCAAGGCTGTATATTGTCACCCTGCTTATTTAACTTCTATGCAGAGTACATCATGAGAAACGCTGGGCTGGAAGAAGCACAAGCTGGAATCAACATTGCTGGGAGAAATATCAATAACCTCAGCTATGCAGATGACACCACCCTTATGGCAGAAAGTGAAGAAGAACTAAAGAGACTCTTGATGAAAGTGAAAGAGGAGTGTGGAAATGTTGGCTTAAAGCTCAACCTTCAGAAAACTAAGATCATGGCATCTGGTCCCATCACTTCATGGCAGATAGATGGAGAAACAGTGGAAACAGTGGGTAACTATTTTTCTGGGCTCCAAAATCACTGCAGATGGTGATTGCAGCCATGAAATTAAAAGACATTTACTCCTTGGAAGAAAAGCTATGACCAACTTAGACAGCATATTTAAAAGCAGAGACATTACTTTGCCAACAAAGGTCCGTCTAGTCAAGGCTATAGTTTTTCCAGTGGTCATGAATGGATGTGAGAGCTGGACTATAAAGAAAGCTGAGTGCCAAAGAATTGATGCTTTTGAACTGTGGTGTTGGAAAAGACTCTTGAGAATCCCTTGGACTGCATGGAGATCCAACCAGTCCATCCTAAAGGAGATCAGTCCTGGGTGTTCATTGGAAGGACTGATGCTGAAGTAGAAACTGCAGTTCTTTGGTCACTTCATGTGAAGAGCTGACTCATTGGAAAAGACCCTGATGCTGGAAAAGATTGGGGGCAGGAGGAGAAGTGGTCGACAGAGGATGAGATGACTGGATGGCATCATCAACTCTATGGCTTTGGGTTTGGGTGGACTCCAGGAGTTGGTGATGGACAGGCAGGCTTGGCGTGAGGTTCATGGGGTCACAAAGAGTCGGACACGACTGAGCGACTGAACTGAGCTGAACTGAACAAGGACCTACTGTATAGCTCACAGAACTCTGTTAAATGTTATGTGGCAGCCTGGATAGGAAGGGAGTCTGGGGGAGAATGGATACATGTATATGTATGGTTGAGTCCCCTTGCTGGTCACCTGAAACTACTACAGCATTGTTAACCAGCTGTATCCCAGTACAAAATTAAAAGTTAAAACAAAATACTCCACACTCCCACTGCACGGGGCTCAGGTTTGATCCCTGGTCACAGAAGACCCTGCATGCCATGTGGCACAGCCAAAAATATAAAATAAACATATGGTTCACTGTTACTGTGACACTGTTACTACATACCTTGTTTTATGATTTTTTTTTTACAAATTGAAGGAAGATCTGTGGCAAGCTTGTGTCAAGAAAGCCTATCAGTGGTGTTTTTACAACAGCACTTGTTCACTTCGTTTCTCTGTGTCACATTTTGGCAATTCTTGCAGTATTTCAAGCTTTTTCATCATTATTATACTTGTTATGGCGATCTGTGATCAGGGATCTTTTGATGTTGCTGCTATGACTCGATGAAGGCTCAGAAGATGTTGGCATTTTTGGCAATAAAGTATTTTAACTTAAGGTATATACATTGTTTTTAGACATGTAATATTTATTGCATATTTAATAGACTAGGCATAGTATGAACATTTACTTTCCTATGCATTGGGGAAACCAAATAATTTGTGACTTGCTTTATTGCAATATTTGCTTAATTGCAGTGATTTGGAACCAAATCTGCAGTATCTCCAAGGTATGCCTATGCTCTGAATCAACATATTTTGACAAGACTATGTATTTCAATAACATGTAAATTTGCTGCCTCCTAATGTAGATATTTGAAAGAGAAAACATTAAAATAAAGGAGCAGTAACACAAAATTAATGACTAAAGTAATTAAAAATGGAAATAAACAGGTATTTAATATTTAAAAAATTTTATTCTTAAAATATTTTAGGGACTTCCCTGGCGGTCCAGTGGTTGAAACTTCACCCTCCGATGCAGGGGCTGCGGGTTTGATCCCTGGGCGCACAGCTAAAATCCCACATGCCTCGCGGCTAAAAATACAGAACATAAGACAGAAACAATACTGTAACAAATTTAATACTCTTTACAAATGAATACATAAAAATAAAAAGTTTTAAACCCACAAAACATTCCTTGACCTGATCTTTGTTTTGTAACAAAAATTCCAGACATAGGAAAAAATAGAAACTTCTGTGTTGACATTGTTGGAATTGTCAAGCAAATGTCCAAAATTGCCTTCAGTTTGAGGATTAGGACTCACATTGCTTCATTTAAGCTCATTTTTTTGTTTAACAACAAAATACTTTGCTTTCCCTGATTTTCTTTTTGCCGCTAAAATTGATATTGCCTTTGCTCAGACAGATTTTAGATCAGCTTCTGATTTAAAAAGTCTAGGAATTCTGCAACATTCTTATTTTCTTCTCTTTGCATTTCTCCCACAGTGAATATTCAAGCACTGGAAAATGTCAGTGATCGAGATGGGGTAGTACTTAAAGAATGTAACATTCAGATGCCAGCAAAGTTAACAGGACTACACATACCAAATTGCCAATTTAAGGGCTTAGTTTGCTTCCAAAGCTTATTTCCTGGAATATAACTCAGAGGATTTGTATAAGATATACTATGCATATAAACTTATTAATATTTATTTTATTTGTACGAATGACTCACCATTGGCAGCAGACAGGGCTCCCGACATACACTGATATTATAGCCACAGCTACAAGCAAGACTGACAGTTTAGACAGTAAAATTCCTACCTATGAGCTCTTGACCCAGTTCCCAGAGACACTGACCTTAACTTTCAACTCCATGTATCAGGGTTTTCAGCTTTTGCTTTCAACTTGACATCTTCAGTTGATCACATCTCTACGTTGGTTATGAAGCTTTAACTCTCACAACAGAATTACAATAGTTTCTCCCAATTTTCAGTTTTCTTGACTGATTTTTCTTGAGACTTGGAATTTGAGAAAGAGAATTTCTAGAAATGCAGGGAAGACTCTGTTGCACTGTAACCCTAGGTCTATAGCATGGCTTGAGGGACGTGGGCTTTATCCAAGGAGCATGAACTCTTGACATGCCTGCCTTTGGATGGATTTTGTTGCCCCAAAGTTCATTAAAGAGAGAGCTGGACTCTCAGTAGAAAGAACTCCTCACCTTTCTGGCTCCCCAGTTCTCTGCCTCCCCTGCTGAACTCTTCTTACAAGGCAAGTTCCCCCCAGAGACCTGTTTTTAGCTCTTGTCTTCATCTTCATGCTTATTTGGGGCACCCCATCTATGATATTGGTTTCCATGCACTGACGAAACCCAGATTCATGTCTCTAACTCAGATCTCTCCATCTTTTATCTAAAGATCCATTTGTAAGAATTTTGCTTTCTAGCCTCATGTCTAGAGACTTTGCTACTTCATTTATTTATTTTTGGCTGTTTTGGGTCTTCACTGCTTTGCCCAGCTTTCTCTAGGTACGGCGAGTAGGGGCTACTCTTCTTGCAGTGTGCGGGCTTCTCATTGCGGTGTCTTCTCTTGTTGCAGAGCACAGCCTCTAGAATGTGCAGGCTTCAGTAGTTGTGGCTCTGGGGCCCTACAGTGCATGAGCTGTGTAGTTGTGGAGCATGGGCTTAGCTGACACATGGTGTGTGGAATCTTCCCAGACCAGGGATCCAACCCATGTCCCCTGTGGGTTCCTATCCACTGGACCACTCAGGGAGTCCCAGACTTTGCTACTTTAGAAGCAAAAGGAGTATTTCTAGCAGGGGACAAAATGGCTTCATTGAACTGGAAGGCGGGTTTCTCATGCTAAAAGGGAGATTATAGTGTTGACTGGGGTGCTTGACCTTAATAAGCACTGGGAAAAGAGGGGCAAGGAGGTATATGGGTATCCCATAGTAATTCTAGGTCAAGTGGTAAAAGTTAATGGAAGACCATAGTGACCCTAAACAGGCAACACTATCAAAAGCTCAGCCTTCTTCAGATGAAAAATTAAGACTGTTTCACTGCATAAATGACCCTGACCAACTGAGGTGTTTGTGAAGGGCAAAAGGAACATGGGATGAAATGGTAAATACCAACTATGGTCATGTGATTAGATGCAGAAACAAGAACTATAGTTTTACCCATATTGCTCCCCTTTGTGATGAATACATCGATTTATTTCAATAAAATTTCTTTTTTCAACTCTCATCCCCATTTCCTATTATTTGTACATAGGGATTTTTTGATAGTTGTATTTGCAATTTGTTCAATGGGTTATAGAATATCAACATGGGATAATGATAGAATTATAAAGAGAATGGACATCCCAGATATCCAGATATAATTACTGATATGAATTTGGACTGAACCCTGTTGGACTAAAGGGTAAGTTTTCATTAGTGAGGAATAATGACACAGTTATCTAGAAGCAGGTTTTGGTGGTAGTCCTGGTCGCCGATGAGTTTAAGAATGCAAGAAGGGTATATGTTGACCTCATGCAGCCAAGAGGTGGATTCTTGTAGACATTTGTTATTCTTCTGAGCTATCTTTAAACGTTCTTCATTTGGGACTTCATATCTTCTTAGTAGGAACCAGAGCTCATTTTCCCAGGATGCCTTGCATCCTGTATGTAGAATAACTAACCATTTATTGAGAACTTGGGGTGTACCAGACCCTGTGCTAAACACTTTTCCTTCTATATCTCAGTTCCCACAACTACTTTACATGGTAGGTTAACCTCATATTGGAGACAAGAAAGCCGAGAGTCAGAGAAGTTAAGTAACTTGTCCGAAATCACACAGCTAATAAATGGTGGAATTGAAATTAATCAGTAAGTGGTGGGCCCGGGGCCGTCTGACTACAGTGACTATGTTTATTTTAACCATCTGCTCAAGGTGATGTTTGGTGAACACACATATATGGTCATTAAAATTTCAAGTATTAAAGGTATTACTTGAGAAGCATGGAGGAGACTTTAGTGGAGATCCAGGAGGACTACAGGGAAGAGATGGTGCCTGAGTCACTAGGGATGTGGGGAACTGGTTACACAAAGGAGGATTGGCAGGACACTCCAGATTGTGGTAACTGCAGGTACAAAGGGCCAGAGGAATGAACTGGCATGACTGGACGGGCCTTCTGCAGTATGTTCGGGGAGCAGAGGGTGGGAAGTCAGACCCTGGTCCCTCAGAGAGCTGTGAGCTAAGCTGAAGGAGTCTGCACTTGATCCTGGAGTCTGTGATGAGTCACAGAGGGATTTTAAGTGGATTTGCAATTCGGAAATCTCCGGTAGAGCAGGATGATGGTTTGCAGGGTGCGTAGGCTGGAAGCAGGGAAGCCTTGGCATCATCCAGGTGAGAGGCGAGCAGGCTCAAACTGCAAAAGCAGTGGTGATGGTGATGGGAGGAGGAAGTGGATGCAGGGGATGGATGGAGAGATGTGGAGGAGGCAGAAGCTGAAGGACTTGAGTGTGTATTTAAAGAAGGAAGGAGGTTCGAGGGTTTGGTCCTAGGTGTCTGTCTGCCTGGGTGATGTGGAAATGGAGAGCCATTGGCTGAGAGAAGAAATGCAGGAGGAAGAATGAGGTTGTCAGGATTAAGCAGAGAGGCTGCAGTCTCAGGGAGCCTGAGGCTGAAGATGCAGCTAACGATTACTAATCGCATGTAGCACGCTGGCCCCGTGCTAACAGCCAGTGTCACAGGGACATTCGGAGATTACTGTGAGTTAACACATGGAAGGGGTTCAGAACAGCGCCTCTTGCAGAGTAAGCATTCTGGAAGAAACTGCTATTATGGGCAGTGCCCCTGACATCATATCACCATCTGTGGTCACAGAGTATGGGTGGTGATCCGAGCAGGGGCCTAGATGACATCATATAGGGAGGGGCCCAGATGAGGTCACACAGGGAGGGGCCTAGATGACATCACACAGCGGTCACACAAAAGCGATAAAGACCAGGTGGGGGAGTGGTGATGCTAAGAGCCAGGGAACACTGGCAAACCTGTCCCCAAAGTTCCTTTGCCAATTGCATCCTCTGGGGGCCCCTCTGGTGCCCACGCTTTAATGCTCAGACTGCTCACCCTGGGAATGGTTTTCAACAATACAGTCCCAACACATCCCTGCGTCTTACCCAAGAATCTCTGCTTCAGTGACTGTAGAGGAGGCGAGGTCCTGGGCCGACCTTGAGAGGACCTAGAGCTCACTGTGAATTCCTTCAGCACAGGAAGGATGCTGGGGGTCCTCCACTGAAAGATGTGGGTAAACGTGGAACCACCTCGCGGTGAAAGATGAGATATTGCAGCACATGTGTTCCAGTAAGTTTAGTTATTATCATTGACTGCCACTGTTACTGCTATTGGTGCTCATTTAAAAAAATAATGTTATTTCTTTATTTATTTTTGGCTGTGCTGGGTCTTGCTGTGAGGGCTTTTCTCTAGTTGCGGCAAATGGCGGCTACTCTCTGGCTGCAGAGCACAGGCTTCTGGTTGTGGTGGCCTCTCGTGGGGAGCAGGGCTCTAGGCACATGGGCTCAGTAGTTGCGGCTCCCGGGCTCAAGGGCACAGGCTCAACAGCTGCAGCACGTGGGCTTATGGTTGCTCCTCAGCATGTGGGATCGTCCCTGATCAGGGATTGAACCTGTGTCCCCTGCATTGGCAGGCAGCTTCTTCACCACTAAACCACGAGGGAAGCCCCTGGTACTCATTTTTGAGTCTCCCGGGGTTAGCACAGCGTCTAGGACTCAGTGAGCGCCTGCGGAATGAATGTCTGAATCAGAACCTTGGTTTTCTTTCTGCCTTCTCTTTGGACAACTCACTTGGAGCTTCAGTTTCCTCACCTGCAGACTGGAGACACGCATCCGCACCTCCCAGGGTCCCCGGGATGAAACAAGAGAACATGAATCTGAGTTTGGAGGACTGTGGAGTGCTCCACAAATGCAGTGCACAGGGACTTCCCTGGTGGTCCAGAGGTTAAGATTCTGGGCTTCTACTGCAGGGGGCACGGGTTCGATCCCTGGTTGAGGAAGTTCCACATGCTGCACAGCGCAGCCAAAAAAATAAAGCAGAGTTCTGAAACCAAAATAAAATTTGGAAATAAAAGTCAACAAAGCTCTTGGCTTTCAGGATCAAGGAATACCTTGTAGAATTGTCTCAATTTAAGATTAACTCTGGTAGATAGATAATCATGTTGTGTGCTGATGTTATAATTTACTTGGAAATATACTGAAAATAAAGCATAATTAAAAAAAAAAATGCAGTGCACAGTCGAGCTCTGCCTGCCCGCCCAGAACGCAGCTGGCAGCAGACCAGGGACGATGAGCGGGAGGCTGCCTCGGACTGGTGGGAAGTTCAGTTCCTTGTCAGACAAGTGGGGTGAGGCCAGCAGGGTGGCTGGGAGGACGTGGGCCAGGTGTGGGCTGCCAACGGCTCTCGGGGTCCGGGAGGGATTGTTAAGGCTAATGGACTGCAGCCTCCTCCATATCTGTCTAATGGTTTGGCATCAACAAGGTAAGTATACACAGCACAGTAAGTATACACAGTAAGTGTCCTGAATGTATACTTCTGCATGTATGTGTGTGTATATACCTGGGGGAGGCTCAGCTCCAGAGTAAGGAGGTGGCAAATGTCAAATCTTTGAGAAGCTTCCTCTTACGTGCGATGCAGATAGTTGGAGTATTGGGAACACTTGGCTTTGTTTGTGTATCCAGCCTGATGTCTGTAAGCCAGCCTTGTGCACGTGTGTCTGTCTGATGGGGCCAGTGGCAATAGTGAGGCCAGCCCAGGGGTTATAGACCACGGCGAACACTGATCGTAATGTGGCGGTGGTGTTGAGGGTGGGTTGATGGGGCCTCTTGGCTACCCCTCTCACACACTGTACACACTTTTCCTGTAGATCAGGCCCTTCCTTAAGAAGGAATGGAGGTGGAAGGAGGAGGGGTGTCTTCATCCCTCAGTACCCAGTGTTCAACCAGCAGCCTCTCCCTGACAATTCAGTGCTTGCAATATCAATTTTCCCTTCCAGAAAGCAGTTCACTTTTGCTATGTGATTGGGAAGGTAATAGGTGGGAGCAACTCCCTGCCATGGCATTTTTATTTAAGTGGAGTGAACATATTCTGCCTGGCCCTTCCTCTGAACCTTTGCTCAGACTACTCCCACCACTCTGAACACCTTCATTCAAGCTGACATCTCACCTGTCCCCAAAGGCTCAGCTCAAAGGCACCTCCTTTCTTGTACCTTCTTACCTCTCCTCTCGTGTGATAGAATCGAATTCTCTGTTCTAGGTACTCCAGGTTGCAAAAATAATTGTGTAGGTGTCCGGTATGGCTCCGAGGCCAACAAATCTGAGTGGGCCCTTTACACTGGACATTGAGTCAACGTCCTTCCCTGGTTTAGGCTGTAAGGCTTTGGGGTTCAGCTCTGTGTGGCCCAAGATACTGAGGCCTGGTGCAGTGGCGGGTTAGTAGATGTTCAACAACCAGCTCTCTAGGAGAAAGACCCTGACTTGTACCACACACCAATTTCCGTGATATAAGTACTCCCACCATGACTGATAAAGTTACAGAAGTGACACTAGTGAAGGAGCAGTTGAGAAGAGATTCAGCTGTGAGCTCACGTGAGCTGGTTCTAGGACACGATTGCTGGTTCATGACTGTGCTCCAGAGATGTTGACATCAGCTAGTGCTTGGCACATAGTAGGCCCTTGATGCATGTTTGAAAGAATGAATGAATCAATGAATACATAAGTAAATAAATGGATGAAGAGTTGGATGAGTGGGTGGATGGGATTCGAGTTGTTCAGGCAGCAGTGACTCACGGTGGCTTTGGCCTCGGGAAGTGAGAAGAGAGAAGAGGTTGTTCTGTACTGGGCAGGGGCACTGGCATCCAGCACCAGGCAAATCCAAAGTCCCCCAGCCCCCCATTTGAAGGGACCTTCTGCCTCCCCCCAACTCAGGCCTCCCTCAGCGATGAAGCAGCTTTGCTTCCTCTCATAATAACCCATAATGCCATTGAACATGGTTTTCTTGTTGGGGCTTTTGTTTCTTTAATCATGACAAAAGCCACACTAATGAGTTATTGGAAAAACCAAGCCCTGCCAGAGAGGCTGGGTGAGCACAGAGGGGGAGGTGTGGATCCGGCCAGCCCAGGTGGCTGAGCAATTCCCTGAAGAGAGCTTGCCAGCTCCTGAGAGGGGCCTTAAAGAGTCCTGATGGTTCATATGTGTCCAGGGCTTTATACAGACCAACCACCTCAAGGAATCTTTCTCTGTGAGTCACTGGGCAGGTGTCATTAATATCCCCATGCTCCCAGGTATTTCCACCGAAGGGCTTTGGTACCTGCTATTCCTTCTGCCTGGAACACCCCTGTGGCCGGGTATCTCCCCTCTGTTTACTCAGGTCCTTGATCTGAACATTACCTCCCCTGAGGGGCCGTCCCTGACTACCCTGTCCAGAGACACCTCTCCTTGTTCTCCATTCCTTTGTCCCACTTGAATTTTGTTTTGCTAGCATCAATCATAATCTGATGTCTCGGGTTGGATGGCAGAAGGCAGATCCCAAGATAAGGATCCGAGGGCAAGTAGTATTCAGTGACTCCATGGGAGGATGGGAAAGTGATACAGGGGAGGGAAGGCAGCCAATAAAAGCTGCAGTAATTATTATTCAGTTACTGCTGTGGGGAACCTTGCCCCAACCCCGATGGGGAACTCTGGGAGCCAATGTAGGACACACACCTCGGAGACATTCTGCCTGAGGGGTGAGGGAGCCGGGGCATTTATGCACCAGCCCTGTGAATCACTGGCTGAGGGCTGCTCCCAGGGAGCTGAGAGTTTCTGGCTCTTCTGGCTGCTATGGGGGCAGGCAAGAAGGCCTTGGGCAAAGGCAATCAGAAGTCAGCCTGAAGGCAGTGAAGTTAGTACAGTAGGATATGGGCTGAGCACCCACAGGCTCTTCTAGACCTGATATGACATAACAATGTTAAGCTGTCTTCCCACTAAATGGAAGGGAGGGACTTTGTTATGTTCACAGGTACAACCTCTCTGCCTGGAACATTGTCTGGTAATCATGACACAGTTGTCAAATGAAGGGATGCCCATTTTACTGATAAAGATGATGAGGCATAAAGGACTGTGCCCACATTAGATTTGTTCACAACAGGAAGTATTTACTGAGCACCCACTTTGGGTCCAGCACTTTAAGTCTCTCTGACTCCAGCTTCTGGGCTTCCCCCTAGTCATGTCCTCTCCCAGCCTGGGTCCCAGTGAGGAGGAGGTGGGACTTCCTGGACTCCATTCCACATCCCTGGCACATGAATGCTCCTCTGTTCTCGGTCTGACCTGGTGGGGAGAGGTCTGAGAAGCCTTCAGCTGAAGTTCAGGTACAGCCAGGATCGACACTGAAATGTTATTTTGTTTTCTTATTTCGCTTGGAATAATAACTGACATTTCCACCTCCTTCATCGCAAGAAAGGAACCAAGGTCAGAGTCTGAGTCCAGGCTTTCTTGCCTCAAGGAGCTTTGGGTTTTGCTTTCAATGCCGCAGGGACACCCTCATCTAGTTAGGGTAGGAGGGGGAAGTCTCCTGAGGGGGAGCGAAGAGAGAGTGGACTAGATAAGGGATGAGGAAAAAGTAAGGAAAGCTTCTCCAGCCCAGGAAGGAACAAAAATCTGGGACTTCCGTTTGGGGCCTTGTGTTCCTCTGGCCTGCAGTACCAGATGCGGATATTTGTGCAGATTGGATGAAAAGTGTGGAGGCCCTGAGGGTCTCCAGGGCCCACTGTGGTCACTGAGAGGGCTGCTGTGTAGACCTCTCAGAGCATGTCTAGGGCAGCCAGCCGACTGAGGCCTGGCCTAAGGTTCAGGAGCCAAGGCTACAAGAGTCAATTACCATGGCAACCACAAAGCCCGAGGCCTCTTCCCTGGGTCCCAGATTCTTCTATGACCCTGGAGACTCCCCTCAAACATAACTAAGGCAGATTTTTCAACACTCTGGCAATTGGAGGCTTGGGAGCAGAATTTATTTGACTTGAAAAAATAAAACGCTATGACATTTATTGCGTGTGGATGTTGCTGAGTAAATTCAAACCCACTCCAGTGCAGAGGGACCCGTGGGCCTGTGGATGAAGGTGACTGAGCTGAGAGGCACACCATCAGCCTCCTGTCTGCTAGTGGATCTGGCCAGGCAAAGCCAACCCCTGGGTCAGGCCTCCTGACTGCTTGGAGGGCACTGGAGACCATGGGGGAAACACTGGAGGACCTTAAATTTTTAAGAAGGTATATGAATATCACAATTGCTTCTTTCTGATTATAAAAATAAACATACTGCTTGCAGAGATATAGGGATAATGGGAGCATACAAAGACAGAAATGAAATCACTCATAATCCCATCACCTACAATAATCATTAAAAGGGGACTATCTGTCCTTCTCATCTTCAGTGTATATAACACCTTTTATATAATTGAGACCATATTAATATTATTTACATAATTTATATTCTATCTATAGGGGGCAAAGGTCCCTGAGCTCTGAACGGTAAACAAATGAAAAACACAAATACACACTCACATGTCAACCTGCACAGACAGTGGAAAATAGAGCAGGGGCAGAATGCTGGAAATGCAGATGTCTCTAGTCTGCAACTAAATAGGCATCATGACCCTGGAGAAGCCACCTTACCCTCTCATGCCTCAGCTTCTTAATCTGTAAAATGGGGTTGATGAACCCTCATTTAACTATCTCCCTGTATTTTGGAGAGCATCAAATGTGAAAGTCCTCTATCAACAGTAGTGGTGTCATTGCTGCTGCTGCTGCTAAGTCGCATCAGTCGTGTTCGACTCTATGTGACCCCACAGACGGCAGCCCACTAGGCTCCCCCGTCCCTGGGATTTTCCAGGCAAGAACACTGGAATGGGTTGCCATTTCCTTCTCCAGTGCATGCAGGTGAAAAGTGAAAATGAAGTCACTCAGTCATGTCCAACTCTTTGCGACTCCATGGACTGCAGCCCACCAGGCTCCTCTGTCCATGGGATTTTCCAGGCAAGAGTACTGGGGTGGGGTGCCATTGCCTTCTCCAGTGGTGTCATTAGGCCATGATAAAAGAACCAGGAGCTCTAACTTTTGGCATTAAATTTTCTGTGTGACTTTGAATCAATTCCTTCGTTTCTCTGGTTCTTATTTACCTACTTGGTTAAATGAAGGACTGGACTGGGGTTCCTAATAAAAAACGAATCATTTTTAGAATGCCCACTATGTGTTAGGCACAGTATGGAGCACTTCATATGCATTTTCTCATTTAATCCTCCTTATTTAGCAGCCCTATGAACTTGGCACTATTCTTCTCATCATTTTTTGGACACAGAGAGGTTAAGCAACTTGCCCACAGTTACTCAGACAGTAAGCAGTAGATAAGGGGTGGAACTGGTCTCCTGAGCATTGCTGTCAACAAAACTCCTACCATGACAGAAGAGTTCTATGTCTGCATTGGGCAGAACGGTAGCCACCGGCTCTGTGTGACTGTTGAGCACTTGAAACGTGGCTAGTGTGACTGAGAAACTGAATCTTAAATTTGACTTTATTTAAACTTAAATAGTAGTATACATTGGCTACGTATTTGGCCAGCAGAGCTCTATTATGTCAGCTTTTGGTCCCTCTTCTCTGTAAGAGGGAGCACCAAGTAGTGGAGAAGAGTATAGACTCTACAGTCTCTGGAGCCAAATTCTCTGATTGGAAAACCAGCTTTGCCACTTTTTAGCTGTGTGACCTTGGTGGGAATTCCTGAACCTCTCCTTTCCTTAAATCCCGCTAAAACTATCTCCTGGACGGATGTGAGGGCAAATGGCATTTAGGCTGAGCATTTCATGGCTATGGCGCTGTCTACATACTCCTTCAGAGAAGTTCTGGGTTAAAGGATGGAAACAGTGTGAGGTGGGGCTAGACTGGCTTCAAAGGGCTGAGTGGGAGGCCCTCTCGGGGTCTTCCTTCCACGCTCGCTCAGGGGCCATATGTGGCCCCTGAAGGCCCCCGGGACGGTGGGCGTGGGGGTTCCCCGAGGAGAGCCAGAGACGAGTTAATCGAAGAGGCAGCGAGTCCCCAGGGCTTGTCGTGTGTTTGGAACGAGGAGCGTGTGGGACCAGTCCTGGGACCCCTCCCATCCCCTAGCGCATCGGAGTGGGCGGAGGTGGTGGCTAAACCAGGGGTGCTGGGGGTTAGAGGGGCTGGGGCCTGGGGACTGGGGTGGGATGGGAAGAGAAGGACGGGGAGCGGGGGACGGGGTGATGAAGTACAGAGTAGATGACATCAGCTTGTCCTGGGGTCGGGTCAAGGCAGACGGAGCTGCAAAGGGGCCACCACGTCGCACGCTGGGGGTGGGGGGCCGGGTGGGCGCCGTTCCTGCCGTATTCTATGTGAATGGCGCCCCCTGGAGTTTATGCCACACAGCGATCCTGTGTGTGTGTGCCTGTAATTGTTCCACTCCAGATTTTCTGCTCCCCCCGCCCCAATCTCCCCCACCACTTGGCAGGGCTCAAAAGGAGGTGATGGTTAAAGGAGGAAGAATTTGCTGGAGAACTTAAAACTGCAAGGGACCCGGGAGAATCACGGATCCAGTCCCTAGGTCCAGCCTTGGCCCTCTCTCCTGCCATAAGTTCTGTTCACCCCTCTCCCTTTCCTCCTTTCCCCTCACATCCCAGTCTGTCTTTTCAAGCTTGAGAACATTTGATCCTGCTTCCGAGAAAGAGCTGTCCTGGAGAAGGAGAGAAAGAACCAGCTCAGTGAAATTTGACACCCCTTGCACTGGCGCCCTGGGGACAGAGGACAGAGAGCCACCCCCAGCCTGGCAGACCTCCCCGCCTCTCTTTCAGGAAACTCACCTGACCCACACTTCCTCTCCTAGAGGGCATCCCAGAATGAGGCAGCAGTGGAGGGTCAAGTCACCTGTCACTTGTGTACACAAAGATTTTCCCAGAATGCTCTGTCCCTCACTTGCCTACTTCCTTTCCCCAAGAATTTGCTTCCCCTCAGCCTCTACATAACTCAAACATGTCTTCATATATATTTGCTGTTTGTCTGGATCATTCTCCCTTATCCTGGAGATTCAGGTATTGTCCAGGGCTTGCTTTTGTTCCGGGTAGTCAGGATAACCAGAACTAGTTCATTTGGTTTATCTAGTTTTGGCCACAATGAGTCTTCGTTGCTGCGTGTGGGCTTTTCTCTAGTCACGGAGAGCGGTGGCTGCTCTCCAGTTGGACTTCTCACTGTGGCAGCTTCTCTTGTTGCAGAGCACAGGCCCTAGAGTGCGCCGGCTTCAATCAATAGCTGTGGCATGCGGGCTTAGCTGCTCCGCAGCACGTGGAATCTTCCAGGACCAGGAACTGAACCCATGTCCCCTGCACTGGCAGGCAGATTCTTAACCACTGGACCACGGGGGAAGTCCTCAGTTCATTTAATGAGCAGACGAATGCCATCTGCTCAGACTTGCACTGGGTGCTGTGAGTGATTCACACAGTATCAGGATACCCCACCCTGCCCTGGAGCTCACAGCACACGTGGAAACAGCACACCACACACATGCCACTCTAAGCCTGGGGTGGGAGGTGACATCCACAAGACTGAAGTACCAGATGGGGCCTTCCAGGGAGGAGCTGGTCTCCAGGTCCTCTGAAGCTCCCTGAGCCAGGTGTGTCTCCCTAGAGAGGCCAGCAGAGTCAAGTGGGAATGGGACCTGGTCCCCGGAGAGACTGAGTTTTCCTCCCAGGAGGTACTGACTTCTGCATGCCAGCTTCACAGTCTCATTTTCAAACAGGCCTTGTTCCCAGGAGCCCAGAGAGACATTTCTGTTGGGAGAGACACCCAAATAAAACATCAAGCTGCTTCCCTTGCTCTGGGTTGAAACTTGGAAGGCTGCAGGCAACCAGGCTTAGATATGTGAAACAATCTGGCAGTAGAGCCAAGAAGTCTGAGAAACCACTCCCAAGCTGTCCTTGTTCCCCATCCCATTAACACTTACCCTGTGTGGGTTCTCTATTGTTGTTAACAGTTATCTGTTTCTATGTCCGGCTTCTTTTTTACACCAGAATCTATGAACCTGTAGTAGCAGTCTCCCCACTCCCTGTGAGGGGCCTGAGGGTAGGGCTGTGTCTCCTCCTCTCACTGGGGCTCCCTGAGGCAGGGCTGTGTCTCCCCTCAGACTGGGGCT
>ML661332.1:13191393-13249211 GCA_007570785.1 Antilocapra americana
TCCCTGAGGCAGGGCTGTGTCTCCCCTCAGACTGGGGCTCCCTGAGGGTCTTTTCTCGTTGGACATCTCCACTAGGATGCTCAATATGATGTAGGCACAATGCCTGACTTAATAAATGTTTATTGAATTAATGAATATTCAAGAGAACCTGGTTTTTCCACCTCATTCATCTGCTTCCCAGACCCACCAGCCGGGGAAGCTGAGCTGGGTAAATCAGTGCTCCTTACATCTCCTTAGAGTGGAAGACCATGTGTTTTCAAACCAAATTACTTCTGATCCACTGAACTGTCAGCTCAAAAAAGTTAAACAAAAATCTCCCCTCTTGTAACGTCAGTGTGGACATAAGGAGGTTGGGACGACCCAGGTGAACCTCACTTGGGAAATGGTAGCATCCAGGTCTCCAGCACAGCTCACAAGGCTCTAGAGTCAAGGCACATCAGCTCATTGTGGAAATGAGAGAGGGACGATCTCCAGTGAGGCAGGGTGCAGTCATGACACGGTGGCCAGAAACAAGGGAATAGACTCCTGTCTCTTTACTACATCCCCCCCCCCACCCGCCATCGTGTCATTCCAGGACTGGTATTTTAGTAACACACTATTAAGCCAGTCATTGAATGTGTCTCTGCCTCAGTTTTCACATCTGTAAAATGGAGGGGGCCACATGTCTTAACTTTTAAGGACCGAGAAAGAGAGTGAATGTAGAATTTCTAGGACAATTAAAATATGAGGGCACCCTTCAAGAGGGTTTTCAAGTAATTTACAAGAGAATCTGAATAAATTAGCTTTTCAAAAGAGATCATGGTTCCCAGTCTCAGTCTAGCCTCATCAATTTTCATTGACTGGTTCATATGATAAGCATTTATTGAGCACCCACTAAGTGCCAGGCACAGTGCCAGCTGCTAGGGATGCTGTGAAACCCCCTCCCCCTTCAATCAATTCCTCACACAGAGCCAGAGCAGGCCTGATACATTAGTCAGATCCTGCCCCTCCTTTCTTCATAACCCTGCCATAGCTCCCATCTTGCTCAGACTAAAACCCAACATTCTGCAATGCATGCAAAACCAGAATGATCTGTCCCCTTAAACTTCTCTGATCTCACTCCTGCGACTCTCTCCTCACATACTCAGCTACAACCAAATCCTCCCTGCCACCAACAAGGCCTTTGCACTTGTTCCCCCCACTCCCTGCAATGCCCTTCTGTCAGACACTGGCATGGCTTGATCCCTCTCCTCTTTAAGGTCCTCAGATGTCAGTGGGGTCTTCTTTAGACACTCTTGCTAACATTTCAGCGCTCACACTGCCTACTCCTCTTCCTAGCTTTAGTATGTCTCTTACTATCTAAATACTATTGGGACTTCCCCGGCAGTCCAGTGGTTAAGACTTTGCCTTCCACTGATGTGTGGGCCTGACCCCCGGTTGCGGAAAACCAAAACATAAGACAGAAGCAATACTGTAACAAATTCAGTGAAGACTTAAAAAATGGCCCACATCAAAAAAGATCTTTAAAAATTAGAATAAATACTATTGATAGACTATATCGTCTGTCTCTTCACCTGAATGTTACTTCCAGGAGAGCAGGGGTTCTTGTCTGTTTTGTTCATGTTGAATCTGCAGTGCCTAGGGTCGTGCCTGCCGCATAGCAAGAATCCATTAAATATATCTTAAATGAATGGATGGTGAACATGTGGACAGGGTCCCTGCTCTGAATCCTGCATTCCACGAGCAGAGAGCCTGCTGGGGGTATGGGGGAGGGGAGTAGAGGGGGCTATAGGACCTGGTGGGCGACCGAAGGCTCTATGGTCCCTCCTTTCCAAGGGTGTCATTGCAGGATTGCAATAGTACTAGTCTCGAGCAGCACGATTTATAACAGGAGTTAACTGCTTACTAATTAGCAGCTGGAACCATTAATTGGCTATTTGTTAGAGCCGGAATTAATAAACTGGTCTTTCAGCAGGGTCATAACTCTCCTCATTCCTCACCCCTCCCAGCCAGCCCTCTCCTACCTGACCAGAAAGTGGCTTGCCCCTAAGATTAAATCAATACCTCCCACTGCACGATTTTCCAAGACAGTTTCCCTTGCAAGGTGATGACGCTCTCTCCCTGCCAAGACTCTTGCGCTGTTTCTCTCGCTTTTCCCTTCCAGGCTCTGACTTGCTAGAAGCGAGTGATCGAGAGGCAGGAGGAGATGGGGGAACCTGCTAGTAACTTTCTCACAACAAAAGGCCAAAGTTGTGCTGCTTGATGGAGGTCTGGGGCTCCTGATTGTCTTGCCTCTCATGCATGCCCTCAGTCAGCAGCTACTTAGTTCTCCTGGAGCCCAGAGGCTGGGCTTTCTCTAGGGCAAATGATGGAGTTTTTCTTAGCATGTCATGAGTGGAACCCAAGAGTTGGCAGCGGTGTTGACCAGCAGGCCTCCAGGTGACTTCAGTCTGAACTTGTGCCTGGTGGCCTCCTTCACTGTTGCCTCGAGTCCAGTGGTCTAGCTTTTGTGCCCCACCACTAAGCACCCAATCTGGGGCTCAGAAGAATTGTTCTCTATTCCAGAAGAGAATAGGAACACTTCTTGTGAAAATATTTACTAAATACCTAGGACAGAGCCAGCCTGCAGAGTTCACTTCAGCCACTTAGCAGCTGCGTGAATCACTAAATCTCTCTATGCTATTCTACAAGAATAAGAGTCCTGTCTCACATAGCTGTTGTGAGGATTAAACAGTTAATGCACGTGGAGGGCTTAGAACTGTGCTTGGCATGTGGTGTCAGCTAGTACTATTATTACTTGTTTCTCTCAACCACTGTGAAATATGGATCCTACTCACCTTATAGCTGGGGAAACTAAGGCCTAGAGAGGTTAGGACTGGTGCTGGGGACCCATGGCTCCCAAGCCAACTGTTCCTTTCCTTCTCCTGTTTGCTTCCCATCATCAGGTCCAGGGCTCTGTCAGAGGCAGCAAAGATGGGCACATCTAGGGGAGGAGATGACTGAACTTATAGGCACAGACAAGCAGGCTGTCAAGGTATTTACACTGCATACAATTAGCTGCTGAGTATTCACAAGTGGATTACCTACAGCAAATGTTCAATCCCAGCCCAGTGTGGAATTCAGTCCTCTGCTCTCCCCTCCTTTCTGTCCCTCCCCCATCATGAGTCTTCTCTCTCCTTCAGGGCAGGGTAGATGTTCAGAGACTGTAAACTCAAGAGATGATCAGCTGAGTCAGTGGGGTTCCTTGTCCACAAATAATGAATCCCAAAGCCAAAAAGGAGCAATTAACTGCCATTTGGGGTTGGACTAGCTAACTTAAAAACAGGAAGGCAGTTTCCCATGACATGGACAAGTGCCCATTCAACTTAAAACAGGCAAAGCTGAGGAGGGCAGGAATCACTGTGATCACTCCTTGAGAGCTTCCTGGAGGAGGTGACGATTTTCAAATAATGGGAGGAGGATAATAATAAAAGAAGGTACTTATCATCGCACCCTCAGTTGGTACCACTTCCTTTCAGACTGTGTGGGAAAGGTGGAAGGTGGGTGGGAAGATACAGAACCTGATAACTCTGTATGTCTGTGGGGGCAGAAAATGGATTTTCCTTTTTGGTTGGGGGTAGTGGGGGGTAGAAAAGATGGTGGCATTGAGGGTATCCTAGGTCAGTGGTCTGTGGCCTATGATGGGAATCATTCACTAATTCATTTAACAGATCTTTAGCTGGCATCTGCTGGGTGCCCAGCACTAAGTGGGTCTGGTTTCCCTTATGCAGCCATAGACCCACAGGAAAGTAAGGAGAGAAAAAAAAGGAGAGGATGAAGGAGGATCAGTCAAGTGGAGGTGGGCTGTAGAATAAAATTCTTCCGATGAAAGATTATGAAAAAGAATAGATGTATAACTCAATCAATTTGCTGTCCAGTAGAAATTAACACAACACTGTAAATCAACTATATTTCAATGAAATGAAATAGGAAAAAAAACAGATTTCTTCCGATGGTCTCAGACTTCCTGAGATGCACAGAAGGAAATCGAGGAGGTGGGCACACCTGACAGCCCACCCCCACCTCCCTAGGCTGCCTGGAATTTCTCCAGAGGCCTCACAGTCCTGCGTTTTCACCCCTGAAGTCAGAGACAGGGACTCCAGTGAGAGGCAGGAGAGGAGGGACCCAGCAGGAAATGGGTCTGGGAAAGGGGGTGACTTATCCTTTAATTATTTTAAAATTTTGTTTTAATTTACATGCTGAAAAATGAAGTCTTTTATGTTCTTTCAGTTTTGACAAATGCGTCGAGTCGTGGACCCCCATCACAGCCAAGATATTAAACAGGTCTGGGGAGTGGGGAGGAGGAAGGTTTGTAATCTCGCCTCTTGCTAGTTGCGGTTTTCCGCGCTCCCACGGGTCGCTCTAACACAATCCTTGCGCACACGCCGAGATAAATAACGGCGACAGGTGGAGCAGGTGAGATTAGCCAGACCCGGGGAGGGGGAAGCGATCGGAGTGCGGGGAGGCTGCCCGCCTCGCTTGCTCGCCTTTGCCTCTCCCTGCCCACGTTTGGGAGGCGCGCTCTCCCCACTCCTGCTCCCGGAGGGCGGGTTTGAGGTAGTGGAGTTAGGGAGTGAGGGGACCACGTAGCGGGAGCCGGCCCCTGGCTAGGCTGCCGGAAGAGAGGGCACGCCTGGGGCGCTTGGGGGCGCCTGAGGTCCTGAGCAGAGGCAGGATGGGGAGAAGGACGAGCTGCGGAGGACAGGGGTAGCCTGGGGAAATTTCAGCTGCTGGGTCCTGCGGACAGACCTGTTGGCAACCTGTGGGCCGCGCACGGCGAGGGCTGGAGCTCTGATCGCGCCCTCTTCGCCCCCGGGCTCAGCCTGCGGCTCCCGCGGAGGCCCCGGCGCCGGACCCGGCAGGAGGCAGCGGCTGCCTGGAAAGGGGCGGGGCTCGGCCGGGGGCGGAGGGACTCCAGGGCCACGCAGACAGCCCTGCAGACCCGCACAGCGGGCGGCCGGCTCGCGCGCCTGCAGGACCCCGAGAGCCTCGGGCGTCCCGGCTTTTCCCTTCGACCCCCGCTTCGGTCCCGCCCCCCAAAAGTGCAAAACATTTTACAAAGTGTGCCGTGCCCCGCGGGCTAGGTTAGAGTCCCCGGGGCGAACGGCCGTGCTTGTCCGGAGAGAGGGCTGGGATCCGTGCACCCGGCTCGAGCCGCTGGTCTGGGTGTGCGAGGGCAGGCGGAGAGCGAGTGTGAGCGCGCTGCAGAGCCCGCGCCGAAACCCACGTCCCTTCGCCACTGTCCTCGGGATAGATGGATCCATTTCTGCTTTCTGACATTTTCCTGCTGGGGGGATGGGGGGGTGGAGAGAGGGAGAGAAGGGGGGAAGGGCAGAAAGGGGTGGGGGGAGAGAGAGAGAGAGAGGGAGAGAGGCAGAAAGGCAGTCAGCTTCCCCCAGCCCTGTTTTGTTTTCTCTAATTGGTCCTGGGGGAGGCGAGGAAATTGGACAGAGGCTGGGCCCGGCGAGCTGGGCTGCCTTTAATTGGCTCCTTTTTTTAACTGGAGGGGAATCAAACAGGAGAGCGAGCGACAAAGGGTGGGAGAGCGAGAGACCGAACGAGGAGCCGTGAGGAGCAGGGAGGAGGGGAGGGGGAGGAGGGAGGAGGTGGGGGCAGGCCGGGGGAGGCGGGGAGCGCGGAATGAAAAGCTCGGGGTGGGGGGAGAAAGCAGCACAGCGAAGCCCAAGTTGCCGAGCGAGCCGAGAGCTCCCACGGCCCGGAGCCCCGCGGCCGCCGCGCCCGGGAGCCCGGCCCGGCCGGCCCGGCCCCGCCTGCTTTGGGCCCCCGCCGGCAGAGGCCGCCGGGCGGGGGCGGGGACGACCAACTTGGGGCGCGGCGCAGCCCCCCTCTCCCGAGAGCTCCGAGCCTGGGAGCGCCACCGCGGCGACCAGACGGCGGGAGCGGAGCGCGGCGAGCGGAGGCGGCGAGCGGCTCCAGCGCCGCAGCCCCGGCCTCGGCGAGAGCGCGAATATTTTTCAAACGACTCAAACTTTCCTTCTTTCCCCGCGTTCTGGGGCCTCTCTTGGATGGAATTGTTCTCCTGATTCCCGCGGGGCGCCGGGGCGCGATTCCTCCCCGGGGTTCCTCCGCGGCTCGGCTAACTTCGCGGACCCGGGGACCCGTGGCTCTCGCCCCTAGGCGGAGCCCAGTCCGCGCTTCTCCCCGGCTCTGGAGGCCCAGAGTTGGGGCTTTTCGCCTCCGAGAGGACGCGCAGCCCGGCCCCCTTGGATCGTGCTATTGAGCCCCCAGCACCGGCCACAGAACTGGAGATAGCGGATTAACCCGAACCGAGCCCCGGCCTCCCCTCCCCCGCTCCACGGAGGGGCGTCCCCTGGGCGGGGAGACGACAAGTTTGTCAGTCGTCTGTGGCCTGTTGGATCCAAGCGCCTCTGCCTCCGCGGAGGGTTGCCTGGAACCCAGACCCCGAGCGGACAGCCCTGGGGATCCGGAGAGGCTCGGCAGCCGGGCTCCTCGGGCTGGGGAGCTGGCTGCTGCGCCGGGCGCGCCGAGGCACCCGGAGCCAGGCCAGCGCCCCCTGCGTCCCCACGCGGGCAGCGGCCCCGCCGGAGAAGAAACCCGGATCGCTGCCGCTGCCGCCTCCTCAGTCTCCTGGTTGCCGCTGCCGCCGCCGCCCCCTCCGTCGTCCCTCGGGGAAGGGGAATACGCAAGGGGCACCGAGGGGCCCCGGCGGATGCGCCCCCCACTGCCTCTCGGGCTGCGCCGCCTCGCGGGGATGAAGCACGGGCCGTGAAGATGGAGGTGACCTGCCTTCTACTTCTGGCGCTGATCCCCTTCCACTGCCGGGGACAAGGAGTCTACGGTAAGAGCCTGCGTCCCGCTGTAAGCCGGTTCAGCCCCGCGCGGAAACTTTGCAAGAGGCGCAAAGTGCGCGCTGCTGGGGTTTGGTGGGTGCCCGGGCTGGGACTCTGGAGTGGATGCCCGGGTCCCCGCCCTTTTCCAGAGAGCGAGGAAATCGAGCTAGCTGCTTCAGTGCACGGAAGCAGGTCGTAGGGTCTGGCGTTAAGCCGGGGATGCCAGGGAGGAGGTAGTACCCACTTTCCCAAACCCTGCCTGGGGCGGGAATGAATCGGAAGCCTTGAGAGCATCCAGTTGGCCTGGGAGACCCTGACAGACCGCACAATGGGGACCGAGAAAGCGACTTGCCCCGAAACCTTGTCCCACCCTAACTCGGCCTCAGGAGTGGAAGCCAAGCGCTGCACGATCTGGAGTTGCGCGCGGCTTGCGGGAGAGCTGGCTGCCAGCTCCGCGGCCCGGCGGCGGGCTCGCCTTCCCAGCTCTCTCGCTGGGCTTCGCTTCTTGACAGCCCAAACGGATGCAGGCATCCCCTAGATCCGGCTCCCAAGACGCCAGGATCCCTTCTCGGACCTCTCCTGAGCCGGTTAGTTCTTCCTGTCCCCGGTTCCCAGCTACAAAACCCCAGCTCCACCTTCCTTCTCCCTGCGCGCACACCGACATTCAGCCACGGTCCCCGGGAAAGCAAACACGGCACGCGCCCGTCAGGTGACGTGTCCAAACTCTGCCTCCTGCCCACGCAGCTTTGCTCCCGCGTCCGCACGCCCGGCTCTCAGGCGCCAAGGGAACTCTGGTTACCCCCTTCTCCCTTTTCTCTCATGGGTTTACCGGAGGAAAGATCTTGCCAGCCGGCATCATCTGTTCAGGGTCATAAGGGCTCGTCCCTCTCAGGAACCCTCCATCTGAGTTCTAGCAGCCGGTAATGCCCTGACCCACAGCACAAAAAGTCTTTGGGGCCCGGTGGCCCTTACCGTACCTTCTCCTGATTGCAGGGTGGTCTGTGTGGGTAACTTTTTTAATGCGGTGTAGCTGGGGTGGGGACGACCTGATTATTCACCTCTAAATCAGGAGAGGGTTTGAGCTGTTCTGTTGAGGGGGTGGGAGCTGTGGCATTGTCCCCTCAGTTGCCATCCTCAAGTGCAGATGCTAAATGCCTCTTTTTGGGGATGCCTGGCAAGAGGGAGGAGTGTCCTGGGAGGGGTACCTGTGAGGTGACATCCTCCTGGCCCTACACAGCTAGCTAGCTTGGGTTTAATTCCCCGGGGAGGCTGGCTCAGGCATCTGGCCAAACTCTGCTTCTTAATTAGTTTGTGTGTCTCTTACTGCCTGGCCCTTTACATAGGCCAGAAAGGGAAAGAAGGGAGAAGAATGCAGCAGGAACTGAGAGAGGCTGGGCTGGGGAGAAGGCCACTGAGTGGGTTCCAGAGGCCTCGGCCTCCCCAGGGCAGGGGAGATATCCAGATGTACGGAAGGGGTCCTCTTCCTTTTTTTCACCTCAAGATTTCCCTACAGCTTCACTGCCTCCTTAAGAGACGGCCTCAGGAGGGACCAGCCGAGGCCTCTGCCTTCTCACCACACCCCAGGGGCTCTGGAGAGTGATGGGGAGCCCTCCGCCTCTGTTGCTATCCTCCACGCTGCTCTTCCCCCTCAGTGCCCTTGGGCAGATCTAGGCAGGCTCATCTCCTAGCCATCCGTCTCCTCCATCCCATCTAGCTTCTTCACCCTTCTCCAGGGCTGCATGGGACCCATCTCGAAGAGGCTGTCATGAGCCTAGCCTGGAAATCCCAGCCATGAGGGCAAGGGGTGGGGCAGTGGTCTCTGTGGACCCTCATTCATAGGACTCTGGGGCCAGGATTTAACCATTGCCTTGTAAGTCCCCCTTTCACTGTATTTTCTCCACTCCCTCGTGTGCCTGGGTTCCAGCTACTCTCAGAGCAAATCAAAGTGGGCTTGGTGCACTGGGGCCAACCTGGAGCTCTTGGGTGATATTCTTTCAACTTGCCCTTTGAGAATTTGCCTCCAAGGAAGTCTGGAGCCTCTGGGGAATTGCAGGGTGGAAAGCCTTAAATCGGGGTGGATGGAGAAAATGAAAGATCTAGTGTGAGAAGAAGGATGGCAAGAGGCTGTGATGCTAGAAATTTGGCCAGCTCTAGCAGAAGGGAGAACTACTCTTATCACTGGGTCTGGGTTAAGAAATAGTATGGAGAGCTAGTTCTTCTGCCCCAATCCCCACACCAAAGCAGGTGAGAAAAGAGTAAGAGTGTGGGGGTGAGAGATGGTCACTCATACTCATCCATCATTGTACACCAACACCCAGCATGGTGCCTGGCATGGACAAATGTCTGTTGCATGAATGAAGGGCCATTGTTGCGGGGAAGTTGAGGAAATGCTTCTTGAAATTCTTTCTCTCCTAGAAGTCTGTCCGGGATGGTTTTCAGCAGGGTAACGGGGCCCTTTGAGAGTCTCTGCTTAGGGCGAGTCATGGAGTCCTAGGCTGGCAGCCGGAGGGCACCTTAGCTGCCGTGGCAGTGAGCGGGCAGGCAGAAGTTTTTGGGAGTCCCTGCATCTTTCCAGCCTGTGTGACTAAGGGAGTGGCAGATTAACATGGAAGCTGAACTGAGAAGAGGAAAGAAGAACAGGACGTGGAGGGTAAAGCCATCAGGATCTTGCCTGGGCCGTGGGTGTCTGCTGAGGCTGGTAGGAAGAAAGTGCCTGGAGCTCTATGCCCGGCTTCCCTCTGAGTGTCCACTTGTTGGCTCTGAGGTCCACTGTCCGCAATAGGGTTGGGGAGGTGCTCTCGGTCTGGTCAGGCGGCTTTGCTCTTGGGAGCACAGATGCTACAGCAGCTGAGTGCTGGAGCAGATGGTCCATTTGGAGCTGGTCTCCTCTTCCCTCACACCTCCCAGTCTCCTGGGCCAGTTTGTTGTGCTTTGGGGTGGATCTTGTAATCTGCTTTCTGGCATGCCAGGGGGAGGTGGGCTGGCCACAGAGACCTCGTTTGGGGGCAGAGACAATAGCCAGGTGATGAAGGAGACGTGTCTTGAGTGTGGGTAGCACAGAGAACACCCTCTCCTCCACCCTGCCTTCCTCTCTCCCTCCCATAGCTGCTGGACTTCCAGCCAGCAGGTCAGTGGGACTTCTTTCCCTTTCAAAAACACAACAAACCCCTGGATTATTTAATATGCAGGAGTGGGAACTGACATTATCCTTAAGACAGGTTGTTTGCAACTTACTGGTGGAAGTCAAAATATTTCACTAAAGGTGTCATCAGAAACTACTATCCTATGCTAATTTTTGTGGGAACATGAAGACAGATGTTGAATAATTTGACAAGAGCAACATAGCTTACAGAATTATCACCAAGTCAGGTTTTTCTCCCCTCCTCCGAGGGGTGCTGAAAGGGAATTTGAGGAGGTGTGTCTCCCAGTGCCATCTTCTGGGTGTTGATCTGGGTGTGGGTACCCTTGGGAGTTTTCACTGACATTTCTACCCCATGCCTTGAAACTGGCTGCCCCTTGATGAAGGAAGTTATAGTATCTGAAAACTCTGGCCTCTCAGGGCAGGCAGAAGGCTTGGGATTTTCTAAGTATCCTTGAGAAGGTCCCTGCCTCTTGTCCCTTCTTCCTTCTCAGTTATGGAAACTACACGAGGGTGAAAGAGGACCTTGCGTTCACAAATCCAGGCTGTTTTGTTTGCTTTGTCAGCATTGTCTGCACCTCCCCACTCCCTCAAGTTTAAGTTGGCCCCTGAGCTAGTCTGAGGGCTCCCAGGCCTCATCTCAGGCAGGTGAGTCCCCCTTCAGGTCAAGATCCACATGACGTCCCACCCTACACTGCAGGCTGCAGATCTATGCTTCCTGCCTGGAAGGGGGCTCTGGGAAATGGGGGTGGTTAGAGAGGAGGAGTTGATTTATTAGCCAGGAAAGCACCTCTTGGAGGGGCTGGCTGCGGACATGCTGAGAGCCTCCTTGTAATTGGCCAGACCTGACTGCGAGCTGCGGGGGCCAGGGTGGCAAAGCCTCCTTTAGAGCCTGGTATTAGCTCTGCTTTGCTGGAACATGGAGGGACGGGGCGGGGGGCTCCATAGGGAGAAGGGAGGGAGCTAATCACAGCCGCCAAGGCCGGCAAATGAATGATGCAGGAAATCAATACCTGGGGGCGGGAGTGGAAATCCGGGCAGTGGTAGCGGCCACGGCTTCTCCCCAGCTGCCCAGAAGGCACAGGGAGGCCTGGGAGGAGTGATACAGCCAGGAGTGTGAGGCTCTCCTCTCCCCCACCCCCACCCCACTCCCTTCCGTCTTCCTCTCCCCTACTCCTACCTGTTATCTCCTGGTGGCTGGGTTCACGGAAGTTGGGCCAGGAGATGCCCCATCAGGGGAAAACATGAAACCTGGGAGATGGGACCTTGGGTCGCTCTGTCTTGGATGAGCCCTCCCTGACTCTGACCTGCCTCTGGACTCCGGGGCCTGACAAGGGCCCAGGTGCCCAGGGACCCTGCCCTGTGCCACTGGCACCGCCGCTCCAGATGTGGCCAGCAGGGGGAGGGCTTGGCCATCACATTGCTTCTTGCCTTTCTTGGGCTCCCGTGGCCTCAAGCCTCCCAGTAGGATGAGAATTATTCTAATTACTTAGCCTCAGGCTCATGGGGGCTCCGTAGGGCCTTCGAAAGCTCCCCACTAGCTCCTGTGTTCCCACCCTAGCATCCCAGGGCATTTGCCTATGGTCAGAGCCACACTTCAGACACCCTAGGTTGGAGGAGAGCTTCCTGGTGGGGCTTGGCTGGGTTGGCTCCTGGCCCATGGGGGCTGTGTGCAGAGCAGGGGCTCGTGCTCTGGCAGAGCTGCCTCTTTGAGAACCTGGGTAAGGCCCCTCTTCTGCATCTTCCTCCCCACAGTCAGAAGACCCTGCTGTGCACTGGTACTAGGTGTTAAAGGGCCCCTGTTGCATTTAGATGCTGATATGGAAGGCAAGAGCAATGCTTAACTCAAAGGAATGAACCTTTTTTTCTTAATGCAGTCTCCCTTTTCCCACGCCTATGAGTAACATGTGTTTTCTGCAAAAACAATCAGAGAAAACATAAAAGTATAAGGAAGAAAGTAAAACTCACTTGACATCCTGCACTGCATTCGATGATGATTCTTTCAGGCATCTTCTTGTGCAGAGAGGACTGAACTTGTTTTTCATTTAGCCTCATCAGGTCTTCGTTGTGGCACATGGGACCTTTTGTTGTGGTGCACGGACTCTAGTTGTGTGTGTGCTCAGTAGTTGCAGCGTTTGAGCTTAGTTGCTCCATGGCCTGTGGGATCTTAGTTTCCTGACCAGGGATGGAACCTGTGTCCCTGACATTGCAAGGCAGATTCTTAACCACTAGACTACCAGGGAAGTCCTAGGAATGAATATTTTAGGGAGAATTGTTGGTTATAACAACATCTTATACGTATGTAAGTGCCACATGCATTAACAAGCATTTTCACACCTCTGCCTGCTTTGATTCCATAACATTCTGAGAGGTCAGAACAGTGGGTCCTGTTGTCCCCATTTAATAGATGATGAAATCAAGGTTCTAAGAATGTTAGGATTTGCTCAAGGTCATACAGCTGGTAGGAAGTGGCTTGGAGACTCGATCCCAGTGGGCCTTCTGATTTGGAAGTAAGAAAACAACACGGTGTCCGTCTCATGTGCTGTCACTTCAGTTATATCCAACCCTTTGTGACCCTACGGACTGCAGCCTGCCAGGGTTCTTTGTCCATGGGATTCCCAAGTAAGAATACTGGAGTGGATTGCCTTTCCCTCCTCCGGGGGATCTTCCCCACCCAGGGGTCAAACCTGCATCTCTTATCTCTCTCTTATGCATTGGTAGGTGGGTTCTTTACCACTAGCGCCACCTGGGATGCCCAGTGTCCTTCTCATTATTCATTAAGTTACTGAGTACCTCCCTGATGAAGGCTGTATTCTGAGCATTGACAGGGCTACTGAGATAAATAAGATGCAGGCTCTGCTCTCAAAGAGAAGGGGAGAGGAATCACATACAAGACGGTGGTTCCTGGAAGATCTTGATAAATGCCATGTGGCAAGGGCAGATAAAGGGCTGTGGGAATTCCAAGAGGGAAGAAATTATTTCCCAAGCCTTTTAGAGGAGGGGGCATTTGAACTGGCCTTGACAAATAGAAGTAAGGAGCCAGAAGGGCATCCCAGGTAGGATGGCTTATTATGGCAAAGGCAAAGAGGATGAAGCACCTGTGTGTGTGGGGGGGAGCGGGGGAGTAGTGAGTCATTCATTTGGGCTGGAACGTAGGTTGAAAGGTAGTCAGGGCAGTGAGAGTTGGAGCAGTAAAGGAATAATAATAAAAATTGCTAACATTAACTTCCCAGGATGAGATCAGGAATATGTATTGTCTTCTTTAATCCTTATCACAATCCCTTAAGAGAGAGTCATTCATCAGCCCAATTGTACCAAAGAGTAAACTGAGGGCTCAGAAGGGTGAATTTACTTGTCTAAGTGGCAGAGCTGGGCTTGAACCCAGATTTGCTGATTATAAGGCCTGTGCCTAGAGGCAGTAGGCTGGACTCTTAGGTTTGGGAGATAGTATCGGGAGGGTCTTGAGCAGGTGAATGGGTTGATATGACCCAGGGAGCTCATATTAGTCTGGGTAGTCCTGCAGCTATGTGTTTTGAGGAGGCAGTGGTTAACAGGAGGTGGACTGGTCAGGAGATCTGGCAGTTGTCTGGTGAGGCTGTAGTGAGAGCTTGATCCAGGGTGGTAGCCGAGAGAATGGACAGGAAGGAGTCAGTATAAGAACTGCCGCCAATCGAAAAACATTTGATTTTGGCTCTATATGGAGTACTCGTGAATTTGACAAAAGAAACATGCTCTTGTTCTCTTAGAATTTAAGTTCAAGTTGAGGGGAGATAGGCAGTAAAGAAGTCAGTGAACAAGTATATAATGCATTCTCTGGTGATGAGTTCTATACAAAAGGGCAAAGCAGCTAAGTTCAAGTTCACATACATTAGTTAGGAGTAGGGGTGCTCCCAGGGTGGGTCCCTGCGGTGGGGTCCCCCCCAGGCGGAGACCTGAAAATGCCCGGGAGAGGAAGTCCCATGGACATCTGCAGAAAATGTGATCCAGGCAGGAGAACAGCCAGTGCAAAGGCCCTGGGGTAGAAACATGCTTGGACTGTTTAATAATAATGGGGAGTCCAGTATGGCTGCAGTGGAGTGAGCCATGGGGAGTAGGAGGTGGGATTAGAGAGTTAATGGGGCCAGATTGTTTGCAGCCATGAAGGTCTTTGGGTTTTATTTTGAGAGAATTGGGAGCCCTGGGAGGATTTTGAACAGAGGAGGGACATGAATTGACACCTTTTTAATAGAATCTCTCTGGCTACCGTGTAGAGACAAGACTGTGGGAGGCTGGGGATGGGGGCGGGGGACGGATCCCGTAGAGACTTAGAAAAGGCGAGAAGTGAGACTGTACTAGGTCCTGACAGCGTTTCAGATCTCGGACAAGGGATAGGTGCTGTTTGGAGCTGGGAAGCTTGGCACACAATGGCAAAGACCACAGGAAGTCAGACAGGTTTGGCGCAGCGGAGTAAAGTACTTCAGTGTCTGGACTTCTGGGTAAGGAGCCTGGGTTTGAACCAGCTGTGAGAGTCTGAGAAATTACATCTGCTTTCTTTCTTTCTTTTTTTTTTAACATCTGCTTTCAAAGATGTGGCTTTACTGCTTGTCAGATGGGTTTGTGATAAGCATGCAATGAGCCATACCTGGGAAGCCCTGAGCCCCATGCTAGGCACTTAGCAAGTCCTCTGTGAACTTTTTTTTTTTAAGCCTTTATTGAATTTGTTACAGTATTGCTTCTTTTTTATGTTTTGTTGTTTTGGCCTGGAGGCATGTGGGATCTTCGCTTCCTTACCAGGGATCGAACCTGCAGCCCCCTGCACTGGAAGGTGAAGTCTTAACCACTGGACTTCCAGGGAAGTCTCTTCAGGGAATAGCTTTATTTGAATGACAGTGTCGGTTCAGTTTTGAACCTCATGCGATTCTGGCACTGGGATGTCTGGGAGAGATGTTGATGGAGCAGGTGGATGTGAGTGGGGGTGCTCAGGAGGGAGACATCTGTTCTGAGAGGTGGACTCGCATATCTGGGTTTATGTCTACACAACGATGTGGGCTGAGACCATGAGATGGGATGAAATTGCCAAGGAAGTGTACAGCAGAAACTAACACAGCGCTGTAAAGCAACTACATTCCAGTAAACATTTTCTAAAAAATGGCCAATGAAGAGAGGATAGAGTGAGACAGGAGAGTGGGCTAAGACCAGTGCCCTGGAGGGTGGGGGAGGAGAAGGTGGGGACAGACCAGGTGGCACTAGGGAGGTAGGAGGAGACTCGAGAGGACGGGGACCAGAAAGCCAGGGAAGGGATGGAGTCCAGGGGAGGAGGGGTCATCTGAGATGGGAGAGGAGATGGAGTAAGGGCCATCCGGGGACTGGGAGGTTGGTGGGGAGGCGGCTGCAAAATACAGTGGGGTCTTCGAGGGCCAGTGGGAGCCCCCCAGGGATTTCTGATCCGGTGGGTCCGAGGCTGAGCAGAGAAAATGCATTTCCAACAAACTCTTGGTAGGGGGTGCCGGTGCAGCTGGCCCATGGGTTGCCCTTTGAGCAGCAGGAGTAGGCAGGAAAGAGGAGTGGACTCAGATGGGGTGACTTAGGTTGGCGGGCTAGGGGGACAGCTCACTGAGGGCCCCTGACCCAGGAGTCTTGCCTTTCTGAGCTCAACTTCCTTATCTGGAAGCCTGGTTCAGGCACGCCCACCTCTTGGGATTGCAGAGGAGCCGAGAGGGATAGCGCTTTGTAAACTCTGAGGCGCACTATGAGGATTCTTTCAGGAGAGCCGAGGCCTGGCAGGCAGATGGTAGGGAGCTCCCGGTGTGGGTGGCGTGTGGAAGCAGGAGGTGCAGGCTACAGGCCAGGGAGGGCTGGAACCCCAGTTTCCCTCGCCAGGCCGGGCCCAGTGAGAAGCTGGAGCTGCACTGGGGGAGGGTGACGTGTGTGGGCCCGGAGTTGCTGCTGGACTGGCCTCGGAGATTCCACCCTAGGCTCTTCTTGGTTCCTTTCCAGTCCCAGAAACTCAGTGGAGATTGATTTTGATGATCTGGAGGGTTGGAAGCTGTGCAGAGAAGTGGTTCTCAGCCTGGGCAGCCTGTCAGAACCACCTGGAGAGCTTTTTCAACAACAGATGCCTGGCTCCGCCCCCAGACCGCCTGAATCAGAAACTCCGCAGGTGGCATCAAGGCAGCTGTGGTCAGAAGAGCCCTCCAGTTGATTCCTGGGCACAGCTGGTGTAGACAGCGCATCTGAATGAGTCAGGTGCAAGCAGATGCCTCCTTCCCTTGGGTTTTCTGAGGGCATCTCTGCGTTTTCCAGGTCACCATCCAAGCTTTGTTTCTACCACTATCACCTGGAAACTTGGGTCTTAAAAAAAAAACCTCACTATTTTTTAAATGATGAACCAGGGGACTTTCTAGTCTTGTGGCTCTAACTGGAGCATCTAGGTCAGGAGCCTAGGAAACTGGACTCTCTTGCCCTTCTTCTAGCCAGGGATTTTTCCAGTCTCGAACCTATAGAGACCTTAAGAAACTGCTCCAGGAATGTCATTTTCAGTGATTTTCAATAGGCAAATGTTACCTTTTGGAAATGTGGCCTTTTTGTTTATTCTCTTCTTATTTTAGTTTAGAGAAAATGAAAATTTCAGAGCTGGACCACATTGCAGCAGTGTTCAATGTAATGTAAGCAGATGTTGAATGAGTATCTGCTGAGTATCTGGAGGGGTGGTCGGCGTGGCTGCAGAGGTGAAGGACACCTGCTCCCAGGAGTTTGCAGTGCAGCAGGAGAATGGAGTCTTTCCCAGCATCCTCACCTTACAGTTGGAAAGCTGAGGCTCAGCTCAAAGGACTTGACCAAGGCCCAGCAGTTAGCAGGTAGTGGAGTCAGGATTTGAACTCAAGGCTGCCCAATGCCAAGTCTCATGCTTGCCTGAGTGTGACCTTCCTGAGGGCAAGAACTGACCATTGTTTTGTTCCCCAGACTGTGCTGTGGGTGATGGGGTGCTGATGAGGACCCTCAGTCCTATTGTTGTTGTTGTTGAGTCACTCAGTCATGTCTGACTCTTTGTAGCCCCGTGGACTGCAGCACACCAGCTCCTGGAGCTTGCTCAAACTATGTCCATTGAGTCGGTGATGCCATCCAACCATCTTGTACTCTGTCGTCCCCGTCTCCTCTTGCCCTCAATCTTTCCCAGCAAGTCAGCTCTTCCTATCTGGTGGCCAAAGTATTGGAGCTTCAGTTTCAGCAGCAGTCCTTCCAATGAATATTCAGAATTGATTTCCTTTAGTATTGACGACTTTGATCTCCTTGCAGTCCAAGGGACTCTTAAGAGTCTTCTCTTGTCCTATACCAGTTAGGAATCTCATTCTGAAGACTTCCTTGGTGGTCCAGTGGTGAAGACTCTGCCCTTCCAGTACAGGAGGCACGGGTTTGATACCTGGTTGGAGAACTAAGATCCCACATGCCTGGCTGGGAGGCCAATAAAAAAAAAAGGAGTCACATTTTGTTGCCAGAACCAAAGAACTGACTACAGAGTCTCAAACAAATTAAAGTGACTTTCTTAAGTCTAGAAGTAGGCTATGCACGGCTGCTCTTGTGGCTCCTTGCTCACTAGAGATCCAGGTTCCTTTCATCTTGCTGTTCTGATCTCCTTACAGTGGTGCTTCTCAAACCTCCTGCATATTAGAATTACCTGGGAGTGTTAAAAAAAAAAAAGGCGTTTAGGTCATATATCAAATAAATCAGAATGTCTGGGAGTGAGAACCAGGGATCAGCGTTAAAAAAAAAACAAACCCCAGGTCATTCTGATGTGCAGTGAAGTTCAGGAACGCTTGCTTAGAGCATTTTGCCTCAAAGTCACCAAAGGGCTGCTGGGGCTCAGCCATCATGGCACATTCCAGACAGGAAGAAGGAAGGAACACTTATAAGGGCAAGTCATTTACCCAGTCAGAAAAATTGAGTCAGCTTTTCCAGGAGCCCCCTCCCAGTGATTTCTGCTTACATCTGACTGGCCTTTATTAGGTGAGGGAGGCTGAGAAATACAGCCTTTTAGATGGATTCTCATCTAAGAGAACATCAGGGTTTATTTAGACAGAAGGGGAGAATGAAAGCTGGATAGGTAATGAGCAGTCTTTACCACAAATCCCCACCTCAGGATCAGGTGGTGTTTCTTGAAATGAGCAGATTTAGATGGATGTGAACAGCTGTTCCTCTCCCTACCTCCATGGACCCTGCCAGCCTAGTTCAGGTGGGTGGATGAGTGGGAGGCTCTGGCTGCTCTGAGGACTCCCAGAAGGAACCTTAGAGAAGACTGGAAGCCAGGGCAAGGAAGAGGCTTGCTAGCGCCACCCCCCAACATCCCTATGAGGTCCAGCTGCCCATCTGCTAGTGCTTGTTTCCTCCTCACACACTGTTCATTTATCCCTCTGTGAGGTTGTTCATTTCCCCTGGTTGGTACCTCTCTCTAGCAGGTGGCTCCTCTCAGTCCCAGCTGCAGGAGAGCTCTGTGGACCCTTCTTATTCAAGGGAGCAAGAATCTGAGGGACTCTTCTAGAAGCCATGGTCTACCCCATCTTTCTGCCTCTCAGTAGGCCCCACACCCACATGAGCCCAGGCCACCCCACTGCTGTATGCTCAATGTCTGGCCCTTTGTAGGAAAGTTCTTCTGATTGTCTGACCTTATTTCAATTTGCTCTAGTATAACATCAGAAAGTTTCAGGTGACTTCCCTGGTGGTTCAGGCCCTTGGGATTCCATGCTTCTAAAGCAGGGGACCTGGGTTCAATCCCTGGTTAGAGAACTAGATCCCACACGCTGCAACTAAAGATCTAGCACAGTCAAATAAATAAATTTGAAAGATTCAGGAGCTGAGGTCTTTGAGCTGAATTTGAATATCTCCTTGGGCCTGAGACTTTCCCTCTGTAATTCTTAAGAAACTCTAAATGAAGGCACTTCTCCCATCTCTGAGAGGGACATTGGGAGGGTAGAGGTGGGGAGGGAGTTCAATTCTGGGGGCTTCCTCTACCTGGGTTTGGTTCTGGTGTTCCAGTAAAACGCAGGGGACCCTTGATCCCCTGGAGAAGGGAACGGCAACCCACTCCAGTATTCTGGCTTGGAGAATTCCATGGACTGTATAGCCCATGAGGTCGCAAAGAGTTGGACACGACTGAGCGAATTTTACTTTCACTTGGGGAGGCCAGTTTAACTCCAGCAAAATACACAAGCTCACAAGGCAAGCTGAAGGTCTGTGCTGTCACCAGACCTGGCTTTACTTGCCTTCCTGGAATAAGGCCACACAGTAGACACAGAGAAGGCCAGGAGATGGAGCTTGAGGGTGTGGCAAGAGCTCAGCTACCAGCCAGTGGCCTTAAGGGACCCAGAGGCACTGGAATGTCAGATTCAGTGCAGGAAGAAACTGAGACCAGAGGAGGTGAGGCCAAGGTCACACAGCAATTAGGTGCCAAGACTGAAGTTAAAAGTCATGTCCAGGGACTTTCCAGCTGGGTCTTTCTTGTTCTCTATTCTGTGGGCTCAGGAAGAGCTAGGACATGACTGTATTGCATTTATAAGCCCAGTTCATACCCACGTCCCTAATAAAGCTCCCCTCATCCCTGTAAGCTTCATTTCTTATTCCTGGGCGTCACTGCCTTGGGACTACAGGATCTGGGGCTCACTCTGAGTCCAGGCCTCCTGCTTGGATGTTAGAATCCTTTAATGAGGTGTCAGGGAGGCCCTAGGGGGCCCCGTTCCTTGTGGGTGGAGGCAAGATGCTGCTTGCATCTACCGATGAGCTGGAGATTGCTACCAGTCTCCACCAGGCCCCACATCTCTGTCACATGGCCTAAGTTCCATCTTAAAGTCATTATTCATGTTAGTGGATGGAAACCCAGTCATTGTTTGCAGAAGGTTGTCCTGGGAGTACCAAGCATCTTTCAAACCTTTTTCCAGTGATCCAGGTTGGTTGATCACATGAGTTGGATCTTGAAGCATTGGGATTCAGGAAAGGTTTCCAAGGAAGAGATGGGGGGAGGTAAGGGAGAGTGGTAGGGCATTTAGTGTGTGTGTGTGTGTGTCTTAAGCAACATGAGAGCCCAGGGTCTGGCCATGTGAGAGGTTTAATAGTGGACACCCTGATGGTCATAATTGGTTTGGACTCATAGTCTCAGTTTGAGTTCCCCAGAAGCGATCTTGAGACAAGGAGCCAAGTGCAAGTGGTTTATTGGGAAGATGAGCCCAGGAAGCTCTGATAGAGGAATGGGGGTGAGAGACAGGGACACAAAGGAACCAATGGAAGGTGTGCTGTCAAGCCAGTCACCACCATGTCCCTTTGGGGACCTCTGGGACACTGGATAAAACACACTAAAGAGCCATCCCACTGTGGGGATGTGGGAGCTGGGGCCTGGATAGACTAATTCCCATCTGTTGTTGGGAGGGCTGCCCCAGAGGGTGTTAATTTCCTGGTACTCTGCCCACTGCACTTGTACACGCTGGCAGGGTGAGCTCTAGTGACCAGAGGCGGCCTCGGGCAGAGAGAAGCAGGTGCTGGCCATTGCGCATTGCAGTGGTTAGGGGAGGGAATACCGGAGAAGAGGGGATGGGGCGACAGAGGATGAGAGGATGAGATCAGCATCACCGACTCAATGGACATGAGTTTGAGCAAACTCTGGGAGATGGTGAAGGACAGGGAAGCCTGCTGTGCTGCAGTGCATGGGATAGCAGAGTCGGACACGACTGAGCAACTGGGCAACAATTGGCAGGGGGCACCTACAGCCTGTACTACCTCCTGTCTGAGCCATCAGTCTTGCTTTTTCAGATCCAGCCTGCTTTGCTGAGCTCTTTGTTCTTAGAACTTGTCTTCTGTATGAATCATCCCCGATTCCAGGCTGAAAACTCTCTCCTGTGGCCATGAGCTCTGTGAGCTGCTCATTTGCTTCCTAGGATCCTGGGAACAGAATCTCCAGCACGTCGATTTCCCCGAGACCTTCCTGATAGAATCCAGACTCTCCCTGAAGGATTGAGGGGACGTTATAGCGGGGGAAGGCAGGACAGAGGGTTACTGGTCACAGACTCAAGAGTCTATAGGTCCTTTGGGCATGCTACCAGAGGCACGACCCTTAGCTTCCCATTTGCTGAATTTAAGACTAAGAAAGAGATAGGGACGATCTCTGAGACTAGAAGACTGCCTCTTCTTTCTGCAGGCAGGATTCTGTGTGGATAAGAAGGCTGATTGCATTCTGTCTACTCCCCTCTCCAGGCATCACACCTTCTCCCGTGGGTCAGGCTCACCTGCTTCCCTGGATGTCCTGGGGCCTACGGGGCAGGATCAGAAGAACAACACCTCTGTCCTGCTGTGAATTTCCGTCTGTCTTTTCACTACCAGTGGGGACCTGAGATTAACTAATTAATTAATCAGATGTTTACTGAGCACCTCCTGTGTGCCAGACACTGTGCTAGGTGCTAAGAACACAACACAAAGAGATGATCCGGAATTACAGCCTTGTAGAATCAGAGCCAGGAGGAAACTTAGAACAAATGTCATCATTTGTCAGAAAAGAAACCTGAGGCTGAGAGAGGGCAAGAGAAGATCTCAAGTCACACAGCAAACAGGCAGTCCAGCTTGAGAAATCGTGGAAAGTCAGAGGTAATGGATGTAGAGCTCACCTAGCTGAACTGGTCAGTTTTTAGAGACTGAAACCAGTGGTCAGAAATGAACGGTCACTCCAAGTTCTGCCTGCCAGTGAATGCAGCCTTCTCCCCTACTTCTATCTCCCAAGTCAGGTCTGGGCTCTAGGTTACTGAAGAGGAGTGTGTGTGTGCGTGTCATAGCTTCACATGCCAAGGGCAGCAGGCAGGAGACATGAGAGACTTTCCCCAGATCAAGCCTCCCCACCTCCTTCTGGGGCATTCAGAGGCTGCAGCAAGTCCTCCCCTCCCCACCTGCCTTTCCCCAGCAACCTGTACAGCCATGGCCCCTGGCATTGCCCACTGGCACAGTGGCCTGGGCGATGCTGGGTGAGCTCAGCGCTGAGGGATGCCCTAAAGTGCCTGAAGCACCTACACCCTGTCTGACTCATTCCCTTTCTCATTTTCTCTAGAGTTGAGGGAGCAGGGGCGGTGGGGCTGTCCAGGCAAGGGTGGGCTGTGCCCCCCTGTCTCCTCCCGGTCATTCATTGGAGCTGGGACCAGTGAAGGCAGTGGCTCCTTTGAGTCCTGCTGCAGAATTATAGAACCAGGCTGACGGGTGAAAGGAGTGATTGATGGGGAACTGTGGTTGCTGGTAGAGATCAGTGTGTGTGTGTCTGTCTTTCTGTCTGTCCATCTGTGTATGGAAAATCACTGGCAGGAGATAAACTGCTCTCACTGGAAACTTCAGCAGGAGCTGGAATGCATTCCCCAAGTCCTCTCACCCCTGGGCATGTACACTTCATCAGTGTTTTTCATGAATATATAAATATACACGGATATGCATGTGCTGAAGGTGTGCGTATGTGCGGTGACACAAGAACATGGGTTTATGCGCAGGGAGTCCTGTATGTATGTGTGTGGAGGGCACTGCAGACCTCTTTGGGAGATTCTCTGGATCCGCCTTTATCCCGCTGTTCCCCCGGCAGCCCCTGGTCATCCTTGCCTTGACTCCTAGAGCTATCAGCCCAGCTCTCTGTCTGGCCTGCGTTATAACTGCCTGCCACCCCTTCTACGAGGCCTGGAGGGGGGGCAGGGACAGGCCGAGGCTGGCCCGAAGCTCCTGGCTAATTTTCCCGGCCTCCATCGATCCAGCAGCTTCTCCTGAGTCTATTAGCAGTCGGCGAGTGAAAATATCCCCCATCGCAAGCCCTGACCTGAGACAGGGAGGAATCCATAGCAATTTGTTCAAACAGAGGGAAGCATTTCCCTCTGATTTGTATTTCAATTTATTCCAGGCAGGAAGGGGGTCAGGGTAGGGGTGGGGCGAGCTCTGGCATGGTGGTCAGAGTTGGGCCCCGGGCCGTCCCCCTTGGCACCCCTGTGCCAGTCAGGGTGGCAGCTGGTACTCCCCATGGTTCCTGGGGGTGGGAGCTGCAGAGGGGAGGGTGGGCCCCAGCAAGGGGGAGGGGAAGAGAGACCTGTCAGCCTTCCCAGCAGGCCCTGCTCGGCTGGAGAGCTCAGTTGTGGATTTGATTTTTACAAAATACAAAGCCGCCTGCTTGGAGCCTCTCTCCCAGGCACTGGGGCCTGTGCCAGGAGTGCGCTCACCCGCTGTGCCTGTGCCAGGCTGGGGGCTGGGCAGGGCACATGGACCTGGTGGCCCCAGCTGGGTTGAGTGGCGGAGGGTGGAGTGGGGTGGGGACTCTTATTCTCCTGAAGCCCTCCCCAACTGCTCAGGCTCAGAGGGGAGCTGGCACCTTGGAGAGTTCCCTGGCAGGGGCAGAGAGTCCCTCACTGCGGGAGTCCTGAGTACGTCTGCCTGGTGCCATGCTCACGGTTCATTCCTGGACTGAGTAGACCGGCGCTCACTGGTGTCTCAACCTAGGAAGTCTCCTTTGAGCCCCTGTGGTAACAACAGCTCTGGCTGACGTTTATTAAGTGCCAACTACTTGCTGGGCACTGGCAGGCACCGAGTTTTGGCAGGGTCCCGGCTTCCTTCGGCCCCTCACTCTCCTCAACCTTCCGCACTCTTCTGGAACCTCCCTCACCCATCCCTGCTCCGTGTTTTCCGTTTCTCCTTTCCTCCTGCCAGTGGCTCTAATGGCTGATGGCCTCAGGACTGATGTCTCTGAAGCCCGCCTCCCCTTTTCCACGGGACTCCACAAACAGGCTAGCTCCCTTTCTTCTGGATCACTTTCTTCAGCTGCCCCTTGCCTTCTCATCCCCGCTGGGTTCTCATCCGGTCCTCTGCAGAGGTGGCTCCATGGCAACCGGAGAGGAGGATTCTGGGAAGGGTCAGCCAAGTGGTCCTGTAGTTCCCCGCCTCCTGCCCAACCCCTACCCTCCACCATCTCTTTCCCTCGTTCCTCAGTGCCCCAGGGGGGAGAGTAAGTGGAGAAGTTTTTCGCACTGAGGTGTCAGTGACTCGCAGCTCTGAGGTCAGCTGTCGCACATGACTCGCCAGGCTCCCTGACACCACCAAGGTCTAATTTCAGAAGCATGCAACTAAATATATCAAAGTCGATGAATAATCATCTCTCTCGCTCAGGTGGGAATGTAGGGATGCGGTGTGGCCTGAAGGCTTATAGCAGAGGCTCCTGCAGTAGAGCTGGGTTCAAGTCCAGCCTCAACCACTCAGTGGCTGCGTGGTCTTGGGCACAACAGTTATACACGGCACCTCAGTTTCCCACATGTGCAAGCCAATGAGGATAATAGCGTGCTCCTCATTGGGCTGTGGTGAAGAGGAAATGGGGAAGGTGTGGAAAGCCATTCTGAGCCCAGTGCCTGGGCTGTTCAGAGGAGGCCCTGCTAAGTGAGTGATCGCAGCATCCCAGCCTGCTCAGGCCTGCTTGGTGAGTCACAGATCTGTCACCAGGGAGGGGACATGTGAGGCTCTACATACAAGCTTGTGACACAACACTGGGGCAGAGAGGGAGCAAGACCCTGGCCCTGCAGAAAGAGTGGCAGGCTTCCAGCCCGCCTCCCGTCTTCCTCTTGGGGATGTTTACAGCAAGGATGTTCTCTCTGAGCTACTTTGTGCCTTGGGAGACAGCTGTGTTTTGTACCTTTACCGCCACCCACATGGCTGCCCATTCTAGACCTTGCTTTCCTCCTAAGAGGCAGCTTCCCCCTCCCCCTGTCCTTAGCCCCTTGGAGCCTCCTAATGGCAATGACTTTTCTGTTCCTGGCTGTGATTGAACTTTAGGCCAATTGGCCTCCCCCATCCACAGGTCCTTCGCTTTTTTCCCCCAACCGACTGGGTTTCAAGTCATTTACAAGTTGTTCAGAGGCTCAGCATTATAATCAGATCCTACTGTGCATGCCACTTATGTGGTTTCTAAAATTTTAGCCAAAAAAGGAGAGAAACCCTTCCGTGATGGAAGGAAAAAAAAATCAGAATACTTAAGCATGTGTGTGTGGGGGGGTGCAGGTATTACATTTCTTGATTTATAAGTATACCTGATGTAAAGAAAATATGTTCCCAAACTTAATGCTTCTGGAATTGACTCTTGAAAAAAAAAGATTATTCATCCCATTGTTAAAGCAGGAATTTAGCCTGCTTTCCCTCCCAGGGGTGTTGTCCTTTGAAAGGGACACAGAGAATGAACAGTGACTAATCTGCCAGTGTTGACGGGTCATATGAAGAACCCACAAAGCAGGAAGGGGACCGAGAGTGATGGCGGTGGGGGCAGGAATGCTGTCTTAAGGGTGGTCGGGGTAGACCTCGCTCATAAAAGAGCTGAAGTGATGAGGTAGCTCTGGAAATCTAGGGCAGAGCAGTCCAGTAACAGAGCTGCAAGTGCAGAGGTCGTGAGGCAGACGTGGGCTTGGTCTGCTTGAAGGATGGCAAAGACCAGTGTGTCTGCAGTAGTGAGGAGTAAGATACAAGGGTGGGAGGGAGCAGACGTGGGGGCATAGCAGGCTATTGAGAAAGCTGTGGCTTTGACGTGAAGTGGTCGGGTTTGAGCAGAGGAGAGATGGGATCAGACTTAGCATAGAGAGATCTCTCTGGCTGCTTGTGGAGAACAGACTGTACCTGGCAAGGGAGGAAGCCGAGTCTCCCTCTCTGCTATAAAAATCCAGGCAGGGGATGTTGGTGGTGGCTCAGTCTGGGCTGGTATTTCAGGGGTTGGGTTCAGGATCAGTTCTGAAGATTGAGCTGGTGGCTTGGATATGGGGTGTGGGAGGAGAAAAGTCAGGGATGACTCCCAGGTTTCTTTCTTTTTTTAAACTTTATTATTATTATTTTTTAAATTTACTTATTTGGCTGTGCTGTGTTTTATTTGCGGCAGGCAGGATCTTCAATCTTCATTGTGGCATGTGGGATCTTTAGTTGTGGCACAGGGGATCTAGCCCCTGACCAGGGATGGAACTGGGGCCCCCAGCATTGGGAGCGTAGTCTTAGCCACTGGACCACCACAGTAGCCCTGAGTCTAAGGTTTCTGGCTGACAGTGTGTTTTCAGGATGGAGGGTGAGGATTGGCTCCCAGACCTTGGGGTTGCTAAGGGGTACTAAGTGCTGTCCCCCTGATGTCCTTGGATGTGAAGAGAGGCATTAAGTTAATCAGGCCCTTACATCTCTGCTCTTTAGTTTTTAGGCCTTCAGAGCTAATCCTCCTCCATCCTCCTGAGCTGGAGTGAAGATCAAGCCCAGAGGAACTTTGCAAGGGCTGCATGAAGAGGTTTTAAGCTGTCAGGTTGTGACACCCATAATTTCACCCCAAAGCTGGGTGGGGATGATGCCCAGGACCCCACAGTGGCCTGAGAAGTAGGGGTAGGGGTTCAGAGTGCTACCTCAACCAGAGTGGAGGTGGAGCTCTCCAGAAACACTGTCTTTCCCTCCCCTGGCCTCCTGTCCTGGGGTCTAACCCCCCACCTGCTCTCGAGCTGCAAGATTGATTTTGCTTTCAGGGTTGTTACTGTTATTATTATCCACTTAAACAACTTCATAGGAAAAGAAAAGGAATCCAATGACCATCAAACATGAGCCATTCATTCTAAATTCCCTGCCCATACCTGTCAATATATTTTTACAGAGCAGTAAACAGCGGTCCACTCTGCACTCTCGGATGACTTTATCTCCTGCACACGTCTCCTGATATTGACTGAGCCCTCAGACCTGTCAGCATAATGGCCACAGGGCACCCCCTGCATCGATGTGTTGAAGTTTGGTCACTGTTTCTCCAGTGCTGGGCATTTGGGGAGATGCCAATTTCTTCTTCTTCTAAAGAGCTCTGCCGTGAATATCCTTATGTGAATTACTTTTTCCTGTTAAATTATTTCCTTGGGGCCTATTCCCCAAAGTGAGATTGTCTAATAGGTCATAAGATAGGAACAGTTTTATGGTTCTCATCTTGCACTGCCAGGCTGTGTTACAAAAAGTTTGAGCCGGGCTTGTGCAGAGGCCAGCCACAGTGGATTTTATCATTTTAATTTATTTTCGCCAGTGTCATAGGTGCATTATGGCCTGCTTCTCTGGGTCTTCTCCACACCTAATGATAATAAGACCTGATCTGTGCAGAACTTTGCAGTTTACATGGCACTTTCTGATATATCATCTCACTTAATAAGACATGATGTGTCCAGTATTATCGGCTTCTGTTTTATATGGTAAATTGGGGGGTTTAGTCATGTCAAGTGCTGTAGTGGAGCTTCCAGCCCGTCCTTGCAGATTGGGTTGGAAAGAACTTGCGCCTGCCCACTCACCACCATCCCATCCTTTCTGAGCGTCCAGGGTCCCAAATGCTGACTTCAGCCCCTGTCCTCTGCCTCAAGCCCCCTTGTCTCCCTTGGCTTCCACAGCCAGGCTTGTGTCAGGCTGCAAGCCGTGCCCTGTGCTTCAGACTTGGGTCTCAGCTCACGGGGTGGGAGGAAGCCACTGGGCTTTCTGGGCCAGAGGGGGTTTTAAGGGTTCTTTGCTTTAGCACAGCTGCCGCTCTCTCCACACCCTGACCCAGGGGTGGCCCAGGCTCTGCGTTCTCGGTTGGGAGCCTGGACCTGGCAGTCCGTCTCCAGTCCCACCCAGGATGTGCCCGTCCCTAGTGCTGGGCAAAGTACGCTGGAGCCCTGGTGACTGAGCCTCAGGCTCCAATGAACAGGGTCACTCAGGGGCCTGTCAGGCGCCACGGCTGAAGCTGCAGCTCTCAGATTAGGGGGACTTCCTCATGGTGGACACACTCTGAGGTACGAGTTTGGTTTTATTCTGCTCCCTTCTCACCGTATGTCTAGAGCATGTGCTGGCAACATGTGGTGTGCTGGGTGGATTCCATTCTTATCTTATTTAATACTCCTAATAGGGAGCATTCTTATGCCCATTTTACAGGCAGGAGGCTGAGGCTGGAGACTACAGAGTTAAATGATTTGCCCCAGGCCACACAGCAATTATTGCAACAGCCTGAAGGAGAACCCTTGTGTCTACTCTAGCCCTGCCCCTCTCATGGACTCAGTTCGAGAGCTCTGTTTTGTCAGGTGGGAGTGTGGTCATTTCCAGAATTTGGCCCACTGCCAGGACCCAAGGTCAAGTGAACTGCAGTGATGGGGTCTCCAGGAGTTGAATAGCGAGGCCCCTGGAGAAACACCATGTCCATCAGCGCCATGACCCTGGGCTAGCAAGTTTAGGTCCTGGGGCCCTAAACCGTTCTCTACCCTGTTGGGTGGTAGCTTCTCTTTCTCACCATCCTCCTGGGTATTTTCCCGGGGAGAGCCTTCCTCCCAGTGATCACCCCTTCGGTCCAACATTTTAAAAATACAATTTTATTTATTTTTGGCTGCACTCGAGCTTCATTGCTTTGTGTGAGTGTTTTCTAGTTGTGATGATCGTGGGCTCCTCTTGGCTGTGGTACGTGGGCTCCTCATGCGGTGGCTTCTCTTGTTGTGGAGCATAGGCTCTAGGCACACAGGCCCAGTAGTTGTGGTGTGCAGGCTTAGTTTCTCCCTGGCATGAAGAATCTTCCCAGACCAGGGATCAAACCTGGTCCTCTGCATTGGCAGGTGGATTCTTATCCCCTGCACCCCTAGGAAAGTCCTCAGTCCACAGAAATATTCTGATCTGTCAGGATTATGGCTCTTGGTATCCCCCCAGAGGAGACCTCTTCATTCAGTTTTACATTTTCCTCTTGCAGGCCTTTGGAACAGGGTCCCAAAGGGGTCCCAGGCCATACGATCAAATGGAAAGGGAGCTGAAATTTATTGAGCAGCTACTGGATACTGGTGGTTATGCTCTGTATCCACATTGTCTTGTTTAATCGTCACAACCTAGAAATTACTTCTGCTAGAGCTGAGACATAATATTATCCCCCTTTTACAGATGAAGGAACGGAGGCTTTGAGAAGGTAAATAACTTGCCCAAGGTTGTGGGCAGCCCCTCAGACTTGTATTTTGGCTCAGGCAACACCTGACTTGGAGCACATGCCTTTCTGCCCTCTCTTCCCTGAATGTCCTGCCTACACTGGTTAGAACTGCCCTGTATGCTGTGCTGTGTTACGTCTCTTCAGTTGTGTACAACTCTGTGCGACCCCATGGACTGTAGCCCGCCAGGCTCCTCTGTCCATGGGATTTCCCAGGCAAGAATACTGGAGTGGGTTGCCATGCCCTCCTCCAGGGGATCTTCCTGACCCAGGGATCGAACCCGCATCTCTTACATCTCTTGGATTGGCAGGCAGGTTCTTTACCACTAGCACCACCTGGGAAGCCCAGAACTGCCCTAGGGCACCTCATTGTTGAGAGTTGATCTCCTTGCCTGCAGAGAGATCGTCTTTTATAGTTTCCCCAGGGGACCTCAGAGCCCTTACTTAGAGGGCTTTCCCAGTGGCCTGTCCTGACATTCCAGAGGTCATGTGTCGTGAGCAGACTAGATTTCCATTGATACTCAGTGAAGATTCTGAGCAGAGCCTGGCACTCTCAAAACCTGTGTGCCTTCTGATGGAGCCAGGATGTAGGTACAGTGGTGCGAAACCTTCCCAAGGACGGGGGTGTGGCTGGACTGCCCACCACTTTCAGCAGAGGAGGGTTGTCAGGAGTGCCAGGCTCTGCTAGAAGCAGCAAGCTCTGCAGACAGCATCAGGTCTTGAAAATAGAACTAGGCCTTACGCGTCATAGCGGACTCTGCAAGCCATACCAGGCCCTGCCTCCGACTGTGAGAGCAGCGCTTGCGTTCACGCTCCATCATGGTGATAGGCTGGCAGCCTGTGCCCTGATCTTTCAGCTGTGGCTGCTTTCCATGCTCAGTGACGGTGCTCTTGAACCTGGAGGTCAGATATATATGTACAGTCGGGTTGGGGAGGGAATTTTGCAGCCAAAGGGGAGGTCGGCTGAACGTGGATTTTGTTTTAATAAGCAAAAAAGCCCAATTGCTGAGAGCATACTTTAATAGAGTCTGTAGCAAAAGGGAGGGCAGAGGTTCTTTGGGGAGGGGGCTGCGCCTGATTGGCTCTGCATCCCAGAGCCGAGAGCAGGACAGTAGGTGCTCAGGAGATGTTACAGAAGGGGTCCAGGAATCAATGCAGATGAACAGGCGATCGTGTGTGCCTTTGAAGGGTTGGGAGGCCAGGGAGCAAGAAGGAAGATGGAGAGGAAAGCATCCTGGACTGATATCAAATTCCCTGAGGGAGTGACCAGCAGTGGACAGGGCCGGGGAGATGATGCTTCCTTTCAAGATGACAGGCAGTAAGGTGAGGCCAGGGAGACGGTACTGTTTCAAACCAGTTTTCCCAGCACAAAATTGGAGCCTGCCCTAGACCCCAGCACTCCTGAGAAACCAGCCAGAGGCCCAGAGGCCAGGCTTTGACCAGCTCTGCATACAGGTCTGCGCCGAGGGCAGGGTGAACCCTCACTGTGAAGAGCACAGAGCACAAGGTTTCCCTGAGAGGTCCTTGTTCGATGGCCTGTGGTCCACAGGAGAGGTGCGTAGCATCACATAGCATCACAAGGCCCAGGCGGAGCCAGCCAAGCGCCTGCCCTGAGAGCCTCATTTCAGACCCCGGCCCCATTCTCTGAGCAGCTAATTAAAAGGGAAAAGCCTGTTAATATTTCAGCACTGTTAACTCTGCTAAATTATTAAGTGTCCATTTGCATTACATACAAAAAGGGATCGATAAACATGTGGGTACCAAGAGCTGGGAAGATGAGGGAGGAAGAGTTTCTAAGGATGAGCCCTGGGACAAGCTGAACCAGCTTTGTCCTACACCTGGAGCCCCGTGTCCTCAGCTCTGTGTCAGGCACTTGGAAACTGGATATGCGGAGGGCTTAGCACAAATGTCAGAGAGTTAGATGGACTCCAAACCAGCAGGGTGCCCTTGGGCAAGTTATTTACCCTTGCTAAGCCTCAGCTTCCTCATCTGATTAACAGGAGCAATAATAGGCTTGTTAAGAGCAGTAAACAATAGATACAAAACACTCAGTACAGTGCTGGCCCAGAGTAACTTATGTATATGTTATGTGGTTATTGTTATATGATGGTGATGGGGGGACACCTGAGACGTAACTCCAGCCCACAGCAGTCCCTTCCTCCATGCTTCCTGTCTGCCTCTCAGCAGGCCTTTATCCCAGCTCTTCTAGACTACCCACTTCCCCAGTTCAGGATCTGGGTGTTGTAGCTTTCACCAGCATCCAGCTCAGCACCTCACATTTATGAGGGTTTGTTGAATGGTGATCTGATAGAAGCCAGGACCAGGCCTGGAACACCCAGTGATGCTTCTGAGAGGTGGTTAGGGTGGTGGTACTTGCCCTGCGGATGGGGCAGATGGAACCAGCTGCAGGTGGGGAAGTCTGCAGCCTCCCTTCTTTTTTCTCCTTGTCCTCCCCTCACTCGCTCTGTTTGGAAGTTTCCTTCAACCTGCAGACACACTTTGCATGAAAATCAGGAGCGGGAGCTCAGTCCTGCTTAACTTTTTAAAATTTAGGATTGGTAAGTTCATTTGTATCATATTTTTTAGATTCCACATATAAGGGATGTCATACGATATTTTTCCTTCTCTGACTTACTCCACTCAGTGGAAAATGAACTGATGGTTGCCAGAGGGGAAGGGATAGTTAGTGACTTTGGGAAGGTCATGTACACACTGCCATATTTAAAATGGATAGCCATCAGAGACCTATTATGTAGCCCATGTAATGCTGCTCAACATTATGTGCCAGCCTGAATGGGAGGGGGGCTTGGGGGAGAATGGATACATGTATATGTGTGGCTGAATCCCTTCACTATTCACCTGAAACTACCACAGCGTTGTTAATCGGCTATACCCCAATGCAAAATAAAAAGTTTAAAGTTTGGGAAGAGTAAATAAATAAAATTTAGGATGGAGAGGAGATCTGAAGGAAAGCGATGGATGGGGCTTTTAATCAAGGGGTTTCATTCCTACTGCTCTCTGTCAGCCTTGTTTGGCCCTACATCCTACTGTTGACTCCAGTACTGCGTTTCGCCAGCATCCACTCCCTTCCCCCCAAACCCCTTGGCTAACATCCGGGGAGAAAATTCTCCCATGGGGGATGGGGATCTTTGATGAAATTCCCCTTCCAGGTTTCAGTGAGAGTTCTCTTCAGGAGCCCAGGGAACAAGTTGGAATTTGCCTTAAAATGAGTCCTGGAGAACTGGTGGCTTCCTTGATGGGCCTCCTGGTGCTGGCAGTCCCTACCCACACCTGTGACTTGGGGTTTATGCTTTTGGAGAAAGGAAGGACTGAGCTGGAAGCACCTGCCAGGGACTTGCCATTTCTGCTCAGAGGTCCTTCTTACCACGCTGCCCCATCGGTGACAGCCTTCATGCTACGTGGCTCTTCTCAGCCAAGGGCCTGGGGAGGGGCGTGTTCCTTGACTCCACAGCCATTATACTCTGTGAAGAAAGGGCTTTATGGTCAAATGGAAAGCACTGGAATAAACCAAGTTATGTGGATGTGTCTGCATGTGTGCCTGCGTGCTCAGCTGCTTCAGTCGTGTCTGATTTGGCGACCCTGTGGACTGTAGACCGCCAGGCTCCTCTGTCCATGCGGGTTCCCCAGGCAAGAATACTGGAGTGGGTTGTCATGCCCTCCTCCGGGGGATCTTCCAGACCCAGGATTCGAACCTGAGTCTCCTGCAGCCCCTGCATTGCAGGCAGGTTCTTTACTGTTGAGCCACCGTGTTTACTGCAGGCCTTTTCAGAGCCTTTAAGAGTGTACTCTTCTGTGCTGTGCCTCTGAGAGGGAGAGAGAAGGTACGGCATGCTTATCTGGCTACGGGCTCTGTGAGCATTGTGTGGCACCCAGGTTAGGAGACATTGTTGTTTCTTTTCCTGGGGGGATTTGTTGATAAAGCTTGGAAGAGTGAAATATTAGGGAAAGTCTCCTGGACCAGAAGCAGGGAAAGGGTTCCAAAATCCTGTCCTAGTTTCCGTCCACCAATGTAGCCTCAAGCAGAGATAAACAAATCCAGCAGTACCTCTGAAATTCCCAGGGAGTTTGTTACAAATATGGACTCTGAAGAGTCAGGCTGGTGGTTCTGCATGGGGCTTGGGAATCTGCATTGCAAAGGGCTCCCCACCAGTCCCCCACAGGGTGATACCAGGGAGGGGGCAGAGGAGTCCGTGGAGGGCAGTGAACTGAGTTCCAAGCTAGCAGACAGAAAGCCTGGGTTCGAGCCCCGGCTCTGCTAGTGTCTTGTGTCCATGAGTGGGAAGAGTGCTCCCTTCTCCAGGCCTCAGTCTCCTTCTCTGCCAAAGGAGGCTAAATAGGACGTTAGAAGTGATGCCCTTTCTGGCTTTTGGAAATAAGGCCAGGAGCCTGCAAATATACAGTGGACCCCAGGAATGTATCAGGCCTCACCATCTGTAGTAGATAAGGCAGCGTCCTTTCATGCAAAGCCCTTGCAGGCCCTGGGGAGATGGCGTTTTGAGAGGGGTGCAGATCACATACAGAATAATAACGCTGGCTGGTGTGCTTGGGGGCTTACTGTGAACTGGACAGTTTTAAACACTTCACCTGAGTTTACTTCCTTATTCCTTTCCACAACAACTCCATTTTACAAATGAGAAAACTAAGGTGTGAATAACTTGCTGAAAGTCTTCACTTTCTGAAAGTTGAGGGTGTAAAAGGGCTCCATCCCTCCCCTCTGGTTTTCTGACTCCTCTAAAGTCCTGCACAACTCTCAACATGAATTTTGCACAAATTCGTGAAACATCCCTAATGGTTTAGTGTCTGCTTCGAGTTCCTCCACCCCTGGGATATAGTGTGGGCCACAGAGGGTGGCCTGCTGTCCCCATCTCTCGGTCCTGTTTAATCATCTCAAGAGCTGGCACCTCTTGACAGAACATATACTGTTTGGGATTTCCCTGGTGGTCCAGTGGCTAAGGCTCTGCACTGCCAATGCAGGGGCCCCAGGTTTGATCCCTGGTCAGGGAACTAGAAGCCACATGCCGCCACCAAGAGTTCACATGTTCCAGCTAAAGATCCCGGATATTACAGCGAGGATCAAAGATCCTGAGTGCTGCAACAAAGACCAGTTACACTCAAAAAAACAAAAAAAAATCAAACCAAACGCGTACTGTTTGGCCAGGTATTTTATGTATATTGTATTCAACCCTCACACCAGCCCTGGGAGAAGGCGTTATTGTTCCTGTCTCTTGCTCCTGAGACTGAGGCTCAGAGAGGTAATGTAACTTGCCCAGTGTCACCCAGCTAGAGGGTAGCAGAGCCAGAAATGAGCCCCAGATTGCCTGTTCTTTCCCTGTCTCTCCAGCAGATCCCTCCTCCACCCAGTTTCTTTTGTCATGACCACCCCCCACCACCACTTCAGGGTCGTACTAGCAATAGCCAGACTCTGAAACCATCCTGTTCATTTCTGTTTCCTTCCTTGCCATCCGTCTCCCCAAGAGTGCTCTTTCAGAGCTGGTTCTTGTTTGCTTTTCACGACAGTCTCTTGAGCATCCAGCACAGCGGCTGGCTGGAAGCGTTTGTCATTCGATAGACTGAATGAAGGGATTATGTCCTGGTGCCTCTTGACTCAGGCCTTGGCCTGGTTGCCTTTGGAATGAGAAGATGCTGTTTGCTGGCAGTGCCTTCCTGGGGTGTGTGGAGCGAGATGCTGAGACTCAGTGGGACACAACCCCTTTTGGGGGGACTGTAACTTGGTGGGATCTCTGTTGGTTTAGGGTCAGAAACATAGTTCTAGCCATTCTGGGGGTAAGCAGAGTGGGGGAGGCTGACTCATGTGAATGAAACAGTGGGGGTGATGGGCAAATTGGAATGCCTAGGCCAAGGGGGCCTATGCGTGTGTACACGTGCTAAGTCGCTTCAGCCGTGTGCTATGCTTTGCGTCCCCATGGACTGTAGCCTGCCAGGTTCCTCTGCCCATGGGATTCTCCAGGCAAGAATACTGGAGTGGCTTGTTGTTTCATCCTCCAGAGGATCTTCCCGACCCAGGGATAGAACCAGTGTCTCTGATGTCTCCTGCATTGGCATTTGGGTTCTTTACCACTAGCACCACCTGGGAAGCCCAAGGGGTCCTGGGTGCCTTGCAAACTAGCCAGCACTTGCTCCAGAAGGAACATCTACACTGAGAAAAAGTTGGTCACGGGAAGCGGCTCATCAAGGACTTGGAATAAAGGGAGTGGATGATTGAGGAAACTGGATAACCTCAGTGGACAATGTCATCAAAGGGAGGTGGGCGGATGCTCTTTTTTTATCTAATAAAAATGATACAGTAAAATCTTAAGCAAATACCTTGGTGCCTTTTTACATGTGCATCCACCCTTATAACAACCACTTCAGAATAAAGTTATGAATATTTCCTTCTCGTTAGATGAGATCCCATCTCCTCCCCAGAAGCTTCTCTTTGTGCCTTCTCAGTAAATAATCCCTCACCTCCACCCAAGGGCAACCACAGCTTAGGCCTCTGTTTACTATAAGATTGTTTTTTTCAGTTCTGAATTTCAAATGTATGAAACCATACACTGTTTCCTCTTTTATGTCTTGAATTCTTTCACTCAAATTGTGCTGTGAGATTCAATAGTGTTGTTGTTGTGTCTACCCATAGTTCTTTTTTCACTTCTGTGTAATACTCCATTGTGTGAATATATGAGAATTAATTTACCCTTGTTGCTCTTGATGGATATGGGGGTTGCTTCTTGTTTTTAGTTGTAACGAATAAAGTTGTTGTGAATATTCTTGGACCTATTGTTTGGTTGTCATAGGCACTAATTTCTATTGGGTACATACCCAGAAGTGGAATTCCTGTGTCATGGAGTATATACTTGTTTAACCTGAGTTTTGTTTGTTCAGTTACTCAGTTTTATCATTGCAACACCATGAATGGCAGCACACCAGGCTTCCCTGTCCTTCAGTATCTCCTGGAGCTTGCTCAAACTCATGTCCACTGAGTTGGTTATGCCATCCAGCCATCTCATCCTCTGTCCCCCGCTTCTCTTACTTTCTTTTTCCCCAGCATCAGGGTCTTTTCCAGTGAGTCAGCTCTTTGTATTGGGTGGCCAAAGGATTGGAACTTCAGCTTCAGCAGCAGTCTTTAGACTGTGTAGGTGCTGCAAAAATCTCTTCCAAAGAGGTTCTACCATTTTAGAGTTGGATAGTCTTAGTGGTTAACGTCATTAAAAGAAGTTGGGTGATCTTAATAATGTCATCATCCATGATGCCAACTCATAGTCCCATGGCCAATGAGGAAGCGAACCTGTCAGGCAGTCAGAAGCCTTGTGTCTGCAGGTCAGGCCCCATCTTATCTGGCTTGTGCTGTCCAGGCCCTGAGAAAGTCCAGCTCTCTAACTCACTTTCAGAATTCCTTATCAGTCACCAAAGCATCTGTCATTACAACACTGCCTGGCTATGGGCAAGCCACGCTGTCCAAGATTACGGCTTATCTTCCACTGGAGCCTGTTAAATCGATGTCTTCCTTGTTGAGAGGCACCTCAGGCCTCTTGCAGACATCAAGGCAGCCTCTGGTCTTACCAGCAACTGGCACACACATCATACATTGGTGGGTTGTTTCCTGATAAGATTTCCTGAGGACCTTCGCCACAGATGGCTATCTCTTCCAACGCATTTCCATTTCAGGGGGTGACAGTTTCAGACTTGTTCCCCAGATTCCAGGGTGCACCTTATACAGGGACTACATGCTATTGATAAAGTTCATAAACAGTATGAATTGAAAAAAGATATCAGAAGTTATCTAGTACACGCATCTCCTACAGGTGGGGAAACTGAGGTCCTTGAGGTCTGACTTGCCCCAGGTCACACGGCTCGTCTCCTGACCACTAGTCTAGGTGCATTCCTCCAGGGCAGCTAGACTGGACACTCGGGTTCTGGGTTGGTAGCAGCTGCCACTGTTTGGAGAACCTGCTGCTGTTTGCAGAGACTCTCGTGGTTAAACCCAACCTACGTTACTCCCAATGGTTGTGCCCTCTCCGCCTGCCCTACCCTCCGCAAGCTTCTTGACCTATGGCCAGGCTGCCTCTGTGGACCTATTTCTGTCATTAATTCAGTACTGTCCTGTCAGTGTTGGTTGGAGAGACTCTGTTAATTAAGGTACTACTTGTGACAACAGTAAGAACACATCAGTGTTCTCCTAAGCACTTCTTACTTATCCTGTGTTATCATCACTCCTGGGGGCTTCCCAGGAGGTGCTAGTGGTAAAGAACCCGCCTGCCAATGCAGGAGATGTAAGAGAAGCAGATTCGATCCCTGGGTCAGGACGATCCCCTGGAGGAGGGCATGGCAACCCACTCCAGTATTCTTGCCTGGAGAATCCCACGGGCAGAGGAGCCCGGCTGCAGTCCATGGGGTCGCAGAGAGTTGGACACGACTGAGGCGACTTAGCATGCATGCATCACCACTGCCACCCTTGTGAGTTGTCAGGGTTGGTAGCACTCTCTCATCTTAGAGATGAGAAAATGAAGTTCCAGAGATCACTAGTATTTTACCCTGGGTAATATGGACTATTAGACTGCCCTGTCAACCTGCAGGAAGCCCCCCTATTCCTTGAGGACTGGTTCAAAAGTTACCTCTTCCACAGAGCCTTCTGTGATTCTTCCTCCAGCAGTGATGTCTTTCTCCCCTGACCTCCTAAGGCTTTCTTTACCTCTTTTAGGATGCTTAGCACCTACACCATCGAATATTCCTATACATTCATTCATTCAGTGTTCACTAGGTACCTGCTGTATTCAAGGCTGGGGATACCGATATAAGCTCATAGTTGGGTAGGCAGAAAGATGAGACTCCTGAGTTTGGTAGTCACACAGATTGATGCTCTGTTATTGTGCTGGAAAAGTGATGGATGCAGAAGCGGGAAGGATGTAGGTCAATTATGGAATGCTTCCTGGAGGACGTTACACATTATATGGACAGGTTTTATCTCCCTGTGCCTCTTTAGGGCAAGGACTCAAATTTTCACCCTATTTTGTCCCTCGTGCCTTGGATTAGCTCTCCTACCTCCACTTTATCTACCCTCATCTGTGAGCATACATGTTTGAACTTGAGGTCTTGTCCTCTTTCCCAGAGCCCAAGTACTGGTGGGCTGGAGGCTGGTTTGCTTTCAGGACAGAGGGGCTAAGATAGCAAAGGAAGGCTATGAACTTCTCTGGTTCCATCATTTCCCCTTTGGTACCATAGCCGTATCCTAGCTCTGGTCCCCCAGCCCTGGCCAGCCCCCAGCCCCCAGCCCCCAGGTACTGTGAGAGGGTCAAGGAGGACATGTAGTCTTAGGAGAACTTCCAGGTCCCCTGGTGAAGACTTCTGTCCCTTGGAGAGGAGGCTGGCATAGGTTCTGCGAGCAATGAGGGAATGGTAACAGGCTTTTGGGTAAGGGGAGTGATGTATGGTCTGTGGGGCTGGAGGATATCTTGGTCGGTTTCACTAAAAGTTGAGCCTGGAGTGGTTGGTGGGAGTGAGTTCAGGCGAGTGATGTGTTGAGAAAGTGCTGCCAGGACAAACTGAAAGGGGAGGAGAGAAGCAGCGGAGTGACAGTGTGGTTTAGTTGACTTAGTCTCAGCCAGTTCCCAGGAGTGGGGGCAGAAGGGCACCCCACTTGAGGCAAGAGGGCTGGGTTTTTGCATCATGTCCATCAGTCATGTGTGTGTATGTGGCGGCGTGGGGGGGGGGGTTGTTGGGCAAGGGCTGACTTCCTAGGCATGTTTGGTCCAGGTAGCGCTCACTGTCTGAAGGCAATTCCTTGGGGCAGGTGAGCTCTGGGTGCCTCGCAGCTGACACCGAAGCTGGGAATGGAGGCACCTGCCAGATGTGGAGAGCAGCCTTCATGACCAGGGTCTAAGACATGATGCTCATTGAGTGATAACCAATTTGCACAGATTACCAAGCCTCCTCACAATCCTTGGCTCATTGAAAAGCACCTGTCTCTCTCTCTTTTTAAAATATTTTAATTTATTTTTTGACTGCGCCGGGTCTTAGTCGCACGCAGCACACAGGATCTCACATCTTCATTGTAGCATGTGGACTCTTGGTTGCAGCGTGGGGGATCTAGTTCCCTGACCAGGGATCAAACCCCAGTCCAAGTCTTAGCCATTGGACCACCAGGGAAGCCCCAAAGAGCACAGATATCTTGCAAGAGCAATGGGATGGGGAGGAATTGCCCCTTTCCTGAGTCCTTGATCCTTCTGGTTCTGGTCTAGGGGCCCCAGGAGGAGCTCAACGGGATGAGGCCTCTGACGGATGTCCTGGGGAGTTCTGGGTGACACACTCAAGAGGGAGCCTTAGACCTCCTCTGGCCTCCGAGCCTCCTGTCTAAACCTCCCCGTCTCCCACCAGCCCCAGCCCAGGCTCAGATTGTGCACGCGGGCCAGGCGTGTGTGGTGAAAGAAGACAACATCAGCGAGCGCGTCTACACCATCCGGGAGGGGGACACCCTCGTGCTGCAGTGCCTCGTTACTGGGCACCCTCGGCCCCAGGTAAGCCCCCGCCCTAGCTTGTGGGTGTCCCCCTGCCTCAGCTCCTCACTCCCCACCCCACTCCAGGATCAGAAAAGGCAGTAGGATCTGAGACTGGAAGCAGATGGTAGAGGTCAGCAGAAGACAGGAGCCTGGGGCTGGGGAAATGGCTGGAAAATAGACTCTGTGGGGACAGGCTAGACTGGGCTTATTTGCCTGGAATCACTGACAACTGATGCCAGTTACTCCATTCCCCTCCATTCCCTGTACCTGCTGAGCAAACGCTCCTGCAGATGAACCGTCAGCCGCTGTGGGAAGGCAGACCATGTGCCAAGCACTGTGCTAGGTACTTTCTCCAGTGTTTTCTCCTTGAAGTCTCACAGCCAGGCTGTGAGGAAGGCATTAGGGCCTCCATTTTAAGCTGAGGAAATCGAGGATCAGAGAGGTTGGGTAAACTCCCAAGGTCACCCAGCACTTGTGAGGGCTGAAGCAGAATTTGAATCCAGAACCAGCGTTCTTTATGGCCTAGCTCACGTCCTCCCTCTTTGGGCTGGGGGACCTGGGAGTTACCAACAAGATACAACACAACTGCAAGCAGACAACAACAAGCAAACAAACAAAAACCACATAATATAATCACTACTTCAGGAGGTTTCCAGTATGCAAACCCCACAGAAGATGGGTATCTGGAAAAGCCAGGTGTGAATTTTGTCCCAGACCAACTGTATGCGTTAGGCAGGAAGTGTTGGCTGGTTGTCACTGAGAGCTGACAGGAAGAAGCAGGAGGATGGGCTGAAGGGACAGGTGGAATTTGCTGGTGAGCTGCTGTGACCTTTAAAAGCAGCAGAAAAGGTTTTGGTTGGCTCCTAGGAAGCACAGTGATTGCAAAGTTCTGGTTTTGGGGGGATAATATTGGGAACAGGGACAGCTTTAATAGGTTTGACCTTAAGACGAGCAGACGGACAAGAAACCCCCAAAGGTTTTAGTCTGAAACTATCATCACTGCTTGCTCCTTCTTCAGGATTTGTTTGGAAGTGAAAACAATGCCCCCAGTCTTCAGAATGCTGCTTGTCTAGGTGTGACTTTAGGGATGGTCCTCTCTAAAGCCTAGCCCTAAGCTCTCCCTCAGGCTGCACTGACCACCCGTGGGTGTCCCCCTTGTGCATCACATGTAAGAGTCGTTCATGGGTGTGACTGTGTGTCCATGCACCCGTTTGCTATCCCCGCTTACAGTTTCATTGTTTTTCCTGCTACCGAGGTTCAATCCCTTGGGCTCATATTTGACTCAGCCCCATGTCATTCTCCACCTGCAGCCAGGCTCTGAGGCTTATCATTTTATGTCTCTTGACTGGATCTCCTTCTATTCCTCGCTACCCCTTGAGGTCAGACCTTCAGTCCTGTCCCTGGGACTATGGCAGTAGACTCTAACTGGCCTCCCATTCTCCCATCCCCTCCCCCAATCCACTCCTGCACCCTGTTTCCAGAGGCACCACCCTCAGACCTGTTACCTCACATCACTCTCCTGCCTACATGGATCCGCATTACCTACCAGACCCAGTTCAGGCTCCTAGGGGTGGAATGGAAGACCTCTCACAATCCAGCCCCCACCTACCTGTCCTGTCTGATCTCCCACCACCATCCTCCTCGCACCTTGTCTTCGGTGAACCTGTCCAGAAATACCCTGTTCATTCTTGCTGTAGCTACTGCTCACCTTCTCTCTCTTTTTTTGACTACACTGTGTGGCATGTGGGATCTTAGTTCCCTGACCAGAAATCCAACCTGTGCCCCTGTATTGGAAGCATGGAGTCTTAACCACTAGGCTGCCAGGGAAGTCCCTAGCCACTGCTCTTTACCTCTTCTGGAATGTCTTCCAGTGCCTTTTTTGCTCATTTCCTTACAATAAATATTGAGCACCTGCTATGTGCCAAGTACTATGATGGGTCCTGAGAATACAGCTGTAGTTTCCATTGCCATGGAGCATCCACATTCTAGGGCTGGAGCAAGTACCATCTCATGACCTGCTTCGTGGTCACATGGGGGAATGAGTGCACCTGGAATTCCCTACTTCCAACTAATAGCAAGAGAGAGGGAATGTCTATGGCCAAAAGGGAGAAGAACTCTACAGCAATAGCAGAGAGCAAAAGCTGAAGAACCTGGTCCTTGGAGGGACTTAACAGCATACTCATGTCACAGACAGTAGTATTAATATACATGTGGGTGGTATGAGCTGAGGCCACAGGCTCGTCTATGACTGGAGCTGGAGCTGGACCCTCTACCTAAAACTTGAAGCTTAATATGAGTGATACCACCTATTAATGGGGACCAGATCTCTGCCCCACAGCCCAGAATCACAGCAGGGAGCAGACTTTTGCTTCAGGGTGTGGGTGCAAACAGAGTCACCTTTGAGGAAATAACCCTAATCCAGTCTGTATCTTGCACTATCCAAGTGGTAAGGAAATCTGAAGCTGCGAGACTAATATGAAAACTGGTTTGAACCTGTGAATCCATATATCTTGGGTGTAGGCGGCCATATAGTTACACCTCAGACAGGCCTGTCAGGGTCCAAGTGGGACTTCTGAGGTAATTCCTACTAAATACAAGCCCAAGGGGTGAAATTCAAAACACCTAAAAATGCAGTGCTGGGAGAGCCAGTCCTTAGACCCAAATAATTGAACAACTCACATCTAAGAAAACAGAGATCATAGAGCAATCCGGAGGGAATCTTTAAAATAAATATGTTTAAAATGTTGAAAGAGATAATGGAAGGAATAGAATCCACAAGACAGGATATTATAAAACCTGATCAGTTAAGGATATGGAAAAAAGCAAACAAATCCTAGAAGTAAAAAAATGATACAGTCTTTAGAAAAATTTGGCCTCAAAACCATAGAAGTAGCTAAAGAAGAAACTGGTGAATTGGACAATAGATCCAAATCAGCTACAATGTCTGGAGAAGACAGAGGGATGCAAAGTGTGGAAAGGAAGTTGGGAGAATGAGAAGCTATAACATAAATCAAGACATTCTAGAAAGACTAGAGAAAACTTAGAGGAGGCAATTTTTAAAGAGATAAAGGCTGAGAATTTTGTAGAACTGAAGAATGCTATAAATTCTTTGAAGGATAAACCAGGCCCTAAGCAGTTTGTAAACAAACCCCATCTAGATAAATCATGGTAAAACTGCAAAATGTCAAGTACAAAAATAAAAAAGTCTTTTTTTGTGGTCTTGTTCTTTCTCCAAAACACCCTCTGATCAACGTCTGAATGGTCCGAAGCTGCTGTAGTCTTCCCCAAGTTTTGTAGCCCCTGGGTCTGTCAGGGTAGAGTGAGGGTAGTGAGATGAGAGAAGCAGAGACACACCATTACCCCGGCCAAATTCTATTGGTCACATGGACCATTCCTGGTACAAAATGGGAGGGATCTACAGAAAGGTGTGCATATCAGGAGGTGGAGACCACTGGGGGCCATTCATGGTAGAGGCTGGCTACCACATAGACCTCTTTCATAGATGAGAAATCTGAAACTAGGAGATGAGTAAACTACCCATGGCACTAAGCTAAAAAGTGGGATAACAAAAATTTAATCCGAGTCTTACTCTTCCAGGCACTAACTATATACTTATTTAGTTTCCCCAGTAAGTCCAGGAAGGGAGTAATATTTCCATTTTAGAGATGTAGAAAGTAAGGCAGGAGAGGTTGGGTAACTTGCCCATAAATCCATTCTCTTAACAACTGCACATGCCGCCTTTATAAAAACCTCCCTTGTCTGCCCCTAGATCGTCCAGGCTCTTCACTGAGAGGTCCCACCTCCAGTGTGCATTTCTTCGAGGCTGTTTGGGTTAGCTTCCCAGGCCTGCATATAGCCCACATGCACTTGTGGAAAAGTATAGGGGTGGGCGGGGGAGCCCCCGCGCCGGTCCAATTGTGCCCTGCCTGGCTGGCCCAGGTGCGTTGGACTAAGACAGCTGGGAGCGCTTCGGACAAGTTCCAGGAGACGTCGGTGTTCAATGAGACGCTTCGCATTGAGCGCATTGCACGCACGCAGGGTGGCCGCTACTACTGCAAGGCTGAGAACGGCGTAGGCGTACCCGCCATCAAGTCCATTCGGGTGGACGTGCAATGTGAGTCGGGTCCCCTCTCAGTTCCCGGGGCCAGGGGCCTGCTCCTGGGGGCTCAGGCTAGGAAGGAGGAGTAGGGAGGAGGGTGGAGATGTGGCACCTCCATGGAAAACAACGATAGAGACTCTCTCTGCTGGGTTAGAGAAGGGCATCTTTGGTGTTCCTTCGATGTGCACTACCCTGACCCATTCCCATCATAATCAAATATGAACTTGGCAGCATCCCTGTAAATTGGTCAGGGAGGCCAGGCCAAGTTGGATTATACCCATTCCACAGATGAAGAAACTGAGACCAAAGGCTTGTGACTTGCTCACTGCCTAGGACTCTTGACTGTGGTCCAGTGCCCTTCCCACCACACCTCATATCTCTGCTTTTGTCCCAGCGCAGCTCTGAGACTTCCCTACCCCAGCATTTGCAGGACCAGGCACCCCTCAGTCCTTGCTGCTGGTTGAATGAGAAGCCTCCAATCCCTGCCTGCCCTCCATGGATTCCCCTTCACCCCAGGAGGCTATCTGCCTGCTTACCACCCACCTCTGTGCCCATTCAGGCTGACTTAGGTATCCAGGAGGTGTGGGGCCAGGCTCAAGGGTCTGTCTGCCACCATCTTAGTACCTACAATGAACTGCCTATTAAATACACCCCCTGCCCCCCAAGTGGGACCTGATAGAATGGTGAGCCATGGAACCTCAGGCCCTCTCTTATCCCCCATCAGCTACCCAGGAGTCTGCCAAGCCCTGGGGCCAAGGGCCGTTTCTCAAGTTATTGCAGTGGGAAGGAGCTGGCAGGCATGGCCTGATTTCTAGTCTCAGCTGATTCCTCCATCCCATGATAGGAGGGTGAAGACAGACAGCAACCCCCCTCTACCGTCTCCCAATGCAGGTCCCCAGGGAGGGAAAGCTGAGAAGTCCACAAGCCCAGTCCCTTGTCTCTGACAGGTTGGTCAAACTTGCAGGGTTGGCAGAGCATGTGGTTCTCTGGAAACATCCCATGAGGGTGGCTTAACTTTCCCTGAGGGCTGCCAGGGGCTCAAGGCACCCCTCCCCCAACCTTGGGGTCATGCAGCTCTGACTCCGTTGGGACTATGTCCTTGCAGACCTGGACGAGCCAGTGCTGACGGTGCACCAGACAGTGAGCGATGTCCGAGGCAACTTCTACCAGGAGAAGACGGTGTTCCTGCGCTGTACAGTCAACTCCAATCCACCTGCCCGCTTCATCTGGAAGCGGGGCTCCGACACCCTGTCTCACAGCCAGGACAATGGTGTTGACATCTATGAGCCCCTCTACACCCAGGTCAGGATGGGCAGCAGCTGGCATGGCCTCCTCATGGCTTACCCTACACTCTTCCTTCTGTACCCCACAAAGGAAGGGTGCAGGGGGGCTGAGGCCTCACCACCTGGAGTTCCAGGGACTGCCCTGACTCCAACAATTTTCTTCTGACGTCAGAAGCAAGCATTCTGCTTGGGCTTCAGACAACCTGGGGTAGATAGAACCAAGACAGAAAGGTCAGGGAGAAGCGATGACAGGAGAGCCCTTTAAGAACATCGCCAGTTAGCAAAGTATCCCTGGGGGCAGATAGGTCATCCCCGCCTGTCACTGGCAGGCAGGGTCTTGGGAGCCCTTTACAGGCACAGGAGGGGTTGGAATAGAGAGGACTCACTCCCCAAGGGTCTCCTGCCATCCCAGGAGATAGTGATGCAGCCATCCTTCATGGGACAGCTTTCAGAGGCAGCTTTCCTGGCTGTCAAGACTCCACATGTGGCCATGGTTTGCAGGGCCAGCCCTGTATTTGTATGGATTGTGAGACAGAGCGGGATTCCCTCCTTACCCTTCCATTTCCTTGAATGGGGAAACTGAGGCCGGGTCCTGGCCATTGTGTACCAGGACACCCTTGGATCCATGCAAGTGCAGGGTATGGGGAGTGTGGCATCCACTCCAGGCTCAGTCCTGAATAGGAATTTGCTTTAGCCTCTGGTGCTTGGTGAATGTGTGTGAGACCCCTGGAGACCCAAGCAGGGCCCTCACCCTAGTGGTCGCTGCCCAGGGGGAGACCAAGGTCCTGAAGCTGAAGAATCTGCGGCCCCAGGACTATGCCAGCTACACCTGCCAGGTGTCTGTACGCAACGTGTGCGGCATCCCGGACAAGGCTGTCACCTTCCGGCTCACCAACACCACGGGTACAGACAGCTCCCTGCCCATCCCCTTGCCCACCTGTGCTGAGTCCTCAACCAGGAGATGGTGCCCACCCTACACAGGTCTCCAGGCATATCACCACAAGTCTATGCCCTCCTCTCTCCTGCCTGCTCCCTCTTCCCCCCGACCCCCAGAGGCCTTCCCTCCTTGCCTCTCCTCCCCCACATCTGGCTCTGCCTCAGTCCCTGAGAGCCCATTCTTGTCCTCCTAGCACCACCAGCCCTGAAGCTGTCTGTGAACGAAACTCTGGTGGTGAACCCTGGGGACAATGTGACAGTACAGTGTCTGCTGACCGGTGGTGATCCCCTCCCCCAACTGCAGTGGTCCCATGGGCCAGGCCCACTGCCCCTGGGTGCCCTGGCCCAGGATGGCACCCTCAGCATCCCTTCAGTGCAGGCCCGAGACTCTGGCTACTACAACTGCACAGCTACCAACAATGTGGGCAACCCTGCCAAGAAGACTGTCAACCTCCTGGTGCGATGTACGTGGCTTTGGGCGGGAGGTGGGGGAGGGAAACTGGGAAGCAGACAGGGTTCCTGTTGCTCAGGAGCTGGAAGGGGAAAGGGGCCTGTCTTCTTTTCCTTGGTAGGAGAGAGGCTGAGGAAGAAGGTTCCAGGCACTTTAGTTTCCCTGCAATTCAGGTGTCTGCCAGCAGATGGCAGGATTAAAATTTGTATAAAGTTTTTTTTTTTAACTTTTAATTTTGTAATTGGTGTATAGCCAATTAACAATATGATGTATAGAGTTTTATTTACAGCTTACAATCTACATTTTCAAATATAACTTCAGCAAGCCAAGATGGGGAAAGGGCTGGTGTCTATCACTGAATTTTTTTAGATTGGGAAACTGAGGCTGCCTGAGGCTAAATTTGAACATTCTAGTCTCTAACAGAAATTTTCTGACTTCCTCCCTGTACAACGGTTTCTACAAGATTAATAGAATGAAAATGAAAATAAAACACATTTGCACATGCTTCCTATGTAAATCTTTATTAGCAAAGCATTTCAGTAAGTATGAAGATAATTACTAAATGTAAAAATGATTAAAACTTGGATCACAATCTAAAGAAGTACAGATACTTTCCTAACTAAATTTCAGCCTCAGTAATGATCATTAGCTGCTTGATAAGATCTTGATTTTTACTGCTTTGCTATAAGGAGAAACCTTTAAATTATTCTGCTTGTACAGCTTTAGGTTACTGTTTTAAAATTTATTTTTAAAGATCCAGGCTTGTTTCCAGCTTTTTAGCATTTGGAAGTAAAATACAGCTTTTGTCAAATTCAATTGAGAATCTTCTGATGAAATGAACACTCTTCTTTGTTCATCTCTCACTGACCATTCTCTCCCTGATTCTCCTCACAAAAAAGAAGCTGGCGCTCTATGACTTTTTACTTAATTCTGATTAAGTAGTGAGAAAGATAATAGTCAAGCTGTGGTTATCTAATGACTACTTTTCCCTTTGATGGTACTTTTCCCATCAGAAGATTGTTTTTCTCCACCTGATTCCATTTGACCTTTAAAACTTGGCTTGATAAGATTGCGATTTACATCAAATACTTGTGGTCACCTCTTGGGGTGACATACAGCCTGTTTTACTCAGCCCAGTCCTGATTTATGGCTCTTGTATCAGAGTCCTTTCTAATGAGCACCTAATAAGCATTCTATCTCTTAGCATACATAAAACAATATTCAGATTTCTAAAAGAGGCCAGACCATTTTGTTTCTAAACTCTGTATTTTTATGTAATTGCATGTAAGATGATTGTATTAGTTTTTTTTTTTTTAATGACACAAACTGTTGCAAAGAACTAAACAGCATAAAAGGGCAAGTTAAAAGTCTCCCCTCAGTTCCCTTCAGTCCCACTCTCTACATATAACCAGTATTACATTCTAGTGCTTCCTTCCAAAATTTGAATTTTGTATATTCTGGGTTTAAAACAACAATAAATATAAAGCAGCAAAGTAGCTACGAACATAGGCTCTGAATGTGAATTCAAGGTTGGCTATTTACTCCTTTGAGCAAGTTCCCTCCTTTGTAAAACAGGAACAATAAAATGCCTCCCTCATAGATTGTGGGGTGGGCTAAATGAAGAAACACATTTTAGGTGCTTAAAATAGGGCCTCTCATAGTGCATGGTCAACCGTGGCTGTATTGATTACTAAACTCACTTTTCTACAGCCAGCTTTTTTTTTTAACTTTTGGAAACACATCTGAGCAAGCAGAACAATCTCCAAGCAGAAAATGTGATGGTTTCTCCTGGGAATGGGGTTGTAAACCCCGACCTCCAGGAAGGCCAGTTGGAGGCGAAAAGCCACATCTGGATGCCAGTGGTGAGACAGGGAATCCTGGCTTTGGGCCAGCTCCAGCCACCCTTCCCTCCTCTTCCACCCATAGCCATGAAGAATGCCACATTCCAGATCACCCCAGATGTGATCAAAGAGAGTGAGAACATACAGCTGGGCCAGGATCTGAAGCTGTCGTGCCACGTGGATGCAGTGCCCCAGGAGAAGGTGACCTACCAGTGGTTCAAGAATGGCAAACCAGCGCGCATGTCCAAAAGACTGCTGGTGACTCGCAATGACCCCGAGTTGCCTGCCGTCACCAGTAGCCTAGAGCTCATTGACCTGCACTTCAGTGACTACGGCACCTACCTGTGTGTGGCTTCCTTCCCGGGGGCACCTGTGCCCGACCTGAGTGTCGAGGTCAACATCTCCTCTGAGACAGGTGGGCAGCTGGAGGACGGGGGCAACAGGGAGGATGGAAGGGGCTGGGGAGCCCCACAGAGGGGAGGGGCAGCAGCTTGAGAAAGGGAGGCCACAGTGAGGAGGATACCATTTGTTCATGCTGCATGCATTTATTAAACGTGTATTATATGCCAGGCACTGTGCTAGGCACTGCAGTAAAGTGGTAGGCAAAACAGGTTCTGCCCTCATTGGACTTACTAGCAAATGTGTTTCAGATCATCCCACAAATAAAGATATCACTGCAAACTGTAATTCATGAGAGTCAGGAAAGAGTTTCCTAAGATAGCTTTGATCTAGATCTGAGGGAGGGGCAGGATTTTAGTAGGCACAAGAGAGCAAGAGAGGTGGAAGAGAAAGGCAGGCCAAGGAATCAGCATGTGCAAAGGCACCGAGGCAGGAAAGTCCATGAACCATTTGGAGCCCTGAAAGAAGGAGAGTGTGGCTGGGAGAATGGAGTCAGATGAGAGTGGAGAGGTTGGCAGGGGCCAGATTTTGCAGAGGATTTGGGTCTTTATACCAATAATAAAAAAAATAATGACAATGAAATAATAGACAACATTTAGTGAGTGTTCACTGTATGTTCTGATGATTTTGTATTTATCTCATTCACATTCACGATTTACTGTGTAGGGTAGATGGCTCATCTTCAGGTTTTAGAGATGAAGAAACTTAGGCTCAGAGAGTTTAACACATCAACAGGTGGTAGAGCTAGGATTCAAACCCAGGCAGCCTGACTTCAGATCTTGCTTTCAGCCACCCCTGAAAGATTTACACTTGGAAAAAGAGTTTGGAGGGAGTGACTCTGGACAAAGTCTCTGGAATCTCATCTCCAGCCCCCACTACCTTGCACTGAGTTGCTGGCTGACTTTGGCTAAACCTCTTTGACTCTCTTAGCCTCAGTCTCTCCTCTATGAGACACTGGACCAGATGGCCTTGGAGGCTCTTCCTATCCTGATACCTGAACAGGGAGGAGCCAGGTGAAGCTGGAGGCATCAGGGAAGGCTTCCAGAAGGAGACAGACCTGAGCTGGGCTTTGGGAGTGAACTAGGCTCCACAGAGTCCACAAATCCATTTCTTAAATCCTGAGCCATGTCCTGGGTGAGGAGCTGGGGAACCCAGCCTTGAACACCACAGCCCGATTCTCAGAGCTCACTGCCTAGCCAGGGAGATAGACCTGCTGTGGAGGGGTCAGGGAAGGTACAGGAAAAGCAAGAACAAACCTTAGATAAGACTCAGGAGCTAACCGTGGGGTCTGCAGAGCATCCTGGGGACATAAAAGGAGGACCAGGCTGCCTGGGGTCATCAGGGGAGACGACCTCTTAGAGGAGCCAAGTCATATGAGCATTTGCTAGGTGTAGGGAACAAGCTCAGGAGAGGAAGGACAGGGAGCCCCCAAGGTATATGAGACTTGCTGTATCCAGGAAGTATATTCCTTACAAGTGGATCCCACAGTTGGGACTCAGGATGGGAAAGGGAAGATGAGGCTGAGGGTTGACAGAGGTAAGAGCATGAGGGCCTTGTTTCAGAGCCAAGGAGTTTGAGTTTTAACCTGAGGGCAGTATGGCCTCAAAAAGGGGGGACAGCCCTTTAGCTTGTGGGGCATAGCAGGGTTGGGAGCTGGGATGCTTTAGAAACAGGGAAATCAATGTGGGTACAGGGCTATTTCCTTCATTTGGCTTATAAGCTTGATGCCTAGGGCATGGAAGCTTTTTAATAACCTATGGAAATGGAGTAGAATTGGAAAAATAAATTAATTGGCTCCAAAATACAAAAAGAAAACTACTGAATTAAAGTCAATAAATGTATAAATGTTTACAGAGTATAAGTTATGCCAACTAGATAACTGGACCTCAACTTGCCTTGTAGAGTTATTTACAATTTATATTTAATGTAGACATTTTAATTTGTTTGATGTGATATGAGATGGGACCCATGGAAGTCTTTTTTTTTTTCAATTGGAGTATAATTGCTTTACAATGTTGTTAGTTTTTGCTGCACGCAAAGTGAATCAGCTATATGTATACAAATATCCTCTCTCTGGAAGTCTTTAAGACTCTTCATTTGGGCAACATGTTGAGTTGGATTAGGTTTGGCTGTGAATGACAGAAAAACCCTAAATAATAGTGGCTGTAAATGAGCTATATGTGTATTTCTTCTTCTTGTAAAAGTGAGCAGTCCAGGCTGGAATAGTAGCTCTGTTCCATCAAGTCCTCAGAGCCCCAGGCTCCATCTCATCTTGCTATTCCGTTCTCCTTAGCATGTGCCACCTTGTCCACAGTGGCAGTGCCAGCTGCAGCCGTCAGTCTGCATTCCAGCCTGCAGGAAGGAGGGAGAGAGGCACAGCCTCTCCCTTTGAAGACCCCACCCCCTTGGCAGAATTTAGTCACATGGCCACAGCCAGCCATAAGGCAGGCTGGGAAGCAGTCTTCATTCTGGCTGTGTGCCCTGCAAAAGCCCAGATAGTCTACCACTTTGGAAGGAAGGGTGAGGATGCTGGGGGACCGACTATGAATCTGTGATAACACTCCAGAAAGAGAAGATGGAAGCTTTCACTAGAGCAGGGCAGGTGGGCTGGAGAGAGGGGATTAGGGAAGAAGTTATTCAGCAAAACTATTTAAAAAGCGACTCCCCCCCCCAATCACCCCCCAAATAAATGAATAAAAGATGGAATCCCCAAAACTTAGTAATGTTGGGTTTAGGGAATGAAAGGAATCGGTCTGAACGACTTCAGTACTCTTTGAGTTGGGAGACCTTGAGAGGTAGAGGCCCAGGAAGTGGAGAGGGCTTGGGGGAGAGGAGTTCTATTTTGGAGAAACTGCAGATCTGTGGGCCCTCTGGGATGGGAAAGAGAGGTTCGAACGTGGGGGGAGGGAAGCAGATGCTCCAGAGCAGAGGTCTGGGTTGGGGTGGGGTCGGGGGAAACTCTAACCTGGCTCCTACCTCTCCCCCGCCCCGCAGTGCCGCCCACCATCGGCGTGCCCAAGGGCAGGGCCCTGGTGACCGTGCGCGAGGGTTCGCCAGCTGAGCTGCAGTGTGAAGTGCGGGGCAAGCCGCGGCCACCTGTGCTGTGGTCCCGTGTGGACAAGGAGGCCGCGCTGCTGCCGTCGGGGTTACCCCTGGAGGAGACTTCGGACGGGAAGCTGCGGCTGGAGCGCGTGAGCCGCGACATGAGTGGGACCTACCGCTGCCAGACTGCCCGCTATAATGGCTTCAACGTGCGCCCGCGCGAGGCCCAGGTGCAGCTGAACGTCCAGTGTGAGTCCCACTGCCCCACCCAGACTACCTTCCGAGCTGTCCCTCCCGGTCTCCAGGCAGGCCTGGCGCCTCTTCACCCCTTCACCCCCACCCTCCACGTCCGACCAAACCCCTCCGCCTACTGCTGGTACCTCAACCCCTCCTTGACCCCCGTGCTGTAGGACATGGAGGCCCATGACCCTTGCGGCACTTGTACCCCATCTTCATTCCCGGGGACACAGTGAACAAAGAACTGATTTTGACAAGTGGAAATGAGAGTTTGAAGGAGGAAGGATCTTCAAGGGAACACACTGCCTCATTGTGATGATGAGAGTTAACCTGTGCTGTGTGCTTAGTTGCTCAGTCGTGTCCGACTCTGCGACCCCATAGACTGTAGCCCCCCAGGCTTCTCTGTCCATAGGGATTCTCCAGGCAGGAATACTGGAGTGGGTTGCCACACCCTCCTCCAGGGGATCTTCCCAACCCAGGGGTCAAACCCAGGTCTATATTACAGGTGGATTCTTTATTCTTCGAGCCACCAGGGAAGCCAGAGAGTTAACTTGCCATGTGGCAAGCACTGTTCTGAGTATTTTAACGCACTATCTCATCTAGTCCTTCACAGCTCTGTGTATAGATTTTATTATTCACCCGTTTTTACAAATAGGGAAACTGGTCACACAGACATTAAGAAACTTTCCTACGATCTCACAGCTATTAGAGGCAGAGTTGGGCTTTGAACCTAAGCCATCTTGCTCCGGGGATCATGCTCTAAACCCCGACGTTGTGTTGCTTTTAATCACATGGGGAGAGAGGACCATTTGAGGCACCAATAGAGGCCTCATCTGGGAAGCTCGGATGGAAGTTACAGCGGGGAGGAGTAGGCATCTGCAGGTCGGGAGGTGTGGCTGTTGGGTACGCTGTGTGTGTCCGCCCTGAGACCCTTCCAGGCTGGGGGGGGGGGCGGCGCGGGCGTAGGGGCGAATGCATTGCCTCCCCGTGGGGCAGCTCCTCAGACCCTACCAGGTGGGGAGAGGCCCCGCTGATCGCCGCCCCCGCCCCCAGTCCCGCCGGAGGTGGAGCCCGGCTCGCAGGACGTGCGCCAGGCGCTGGGCCGGCCGGTGCTCCTGCGCTGCTCGCTGCTTCGAGGCAGCCCCCAGCGCATTGCCTCGGCTGTGTGGCGCTTCAAGGGGCAGCTGCTGCCTCCGCCGCCCGCCGTCCCCGTCCCCGCCGAGGCCCCGGACCACTCCGAGCTACGCCTCGACGCCGTCACCCGCGAGAGCAGTGGTAGCTATGAGTGCAGCGTCTCCAACGACGTGGGCTCAGCAGCCTGCCTCTTCCAGGTCTCGGGTGAGCGTCCCGGCGGCCCCGCCCACCCGGGGCCCAGACCCCGCCCACCGGGCCCAGACTCCGCCTAACTCCAGCCCCGCCCACTCCCGGCCTGTAGCCCCGCCCCTTCCGCCCACGTGCACCCGGTTTAGACCCCCCCGCCCACATGCCAGGTATAACCTCTGCGCAGGCCTCTCAGATCTAACCTGGAGCTCTTCTCGCAGCCCCTCCCGCTCCGCACGTCCCCTCTAGGTCTAGGCCTTCCCGTTTCAAGGCCCATTCAGACCTGGCCTCTGACAGCCCCACCCCTGCTCAAGCCTTCACCAGGCCTAGGCTTCGTGCCTTCAGAGCCCCTGGGTACTAGCCCTTGCTGGTTCTCACCACGCTCACGTCCAGCCTATACAAGGCATAGGCTTCACCCCTTCCAGCTCTCTGCTTACACTTGTTCAGGTAGCAGGCAGCGCGGTCTTTCCAGCTGGGTCCACAATTAGGTTTAGGCTCACCTGCTGAAGCCCTGGGTACTGCCCCATCTCGGCCATGACTCTTCAAGCCCTTCTTCCTTTGTCCTTGGCCTCCGAAGCTGCAAATAGGGAATCTTTTCCTGACTGCAGGCCTGATGTGAGGGGCCTGAGCCGTAGCTTGGGGAGAAGGGAGAAGATGCCCCTCTTTGACAGCTTCTCTGAAACATGGAGGGTGGCCCTGGGCCAACCAGCACACAGTTCCTGAACTGTCACTCTAGAGGTTCCGGCCTCTTGGTGCCCAGAAATCCCTTTCTGTCCCATGTCTTCAAGTCATTTGAGAGGGCACTTTGGGGCTGCAGCTGGGCAGAAAGGAGTGGAGGTCGTGGTGAGAGCAGAGGGTAAAGGAAAGGAGCTGATGGGATTGCCGATCCACCCCATCTCCACCTCCTGTGGGGAAAGCAGCTCCCTGTCAGAAGCAGCGCCCAGAGGAGAGCCCGGATGTTCCTGTCTCCCATTTTACCGCATTTAGCTCTTTTCTGGATCTCCTCACTCAACAGTGGAGGCTAGGACCACAGGTCACCAGCTGCCTGCCCAGTCCCTCCCCACCCCACCCGGTCCTGCCAGCCAGAGGCCCCTGTGACATTTCCCACCTCCTCCCCTTCTCCCCTGTTCTCCCACACTTTCCCTGTCTCCCCACCTCTTGGTCTCTCTCTCTCTCTTTTCCCTTCCTTCTGCCTCAAAATCCTTGACCCTTATTGGTGTCTTCTCCCCAATGCTCTTCCCCTGTGTCTTCTCTAACATCCCTTCTCTGTGTCTCCCCATGTTTCTCTTTTCTGGCCTTTCCTTGGCCTTTCCGCTCCATTCTCACCAACACCACCTCTTGGATTCCCAATCTCCCTTTGCTCCATCTGCCACCTTCCCTCCCACCCTCATTCTCCCCAATCTCCAATTCTCCCACCACCTCCTCTCCTCACAATATTCCTTGTTTTTGTCTCCCCCATCCCTCTCTCTGTTCCGCCCATCCTCTTCTGTCTCCCTCTCCCATACCTCCTCTCTCTGTGTCTCTCCCAACCCCCCACCCTTCATGGCCCCATGCCCCGCTCCCCACCCTCTCAGCCAAAGCCTACAGCCCGGAGTTTTACTTCGACACCCCCAACCCCACCCGCAGCCACAAGCTGTCCAAGAACTACTCCTACGTGCTGCAGTGGACCCAGAGGGAGCCTGACGCTGTCGACCCCGTGCTCAACTACAGACTCAGTGTCCGCCAGGTGGGCCGAGGGGGACAGGGGCCCTAGGAGTACTTGTCAAGCCAGGGGAAGGGGTTGAAAACACATTGACCCTCTTATAGACCCTCTTCTGAGCCAGAGCCACAGTGTTCTGGACACAGCAGCAGGAGTTAGGAGGCTCTGGGGACCTATCCCCACTGACCCCATGCTTTGCGCACAGCCCTGGGAATTAGGCAGGAGTCTGCTGGGTTCATGTGGGGGAAGGGAGCAGAGCCATATCTGTTTACAGAACACAGAATTTGCTCTTACATCAGAAGCTTAAAGCAGGAGCTTAAGTCTTACCCACAGGGTCTCTAGGATGCAGGGCCAGAGCCACCCTGCTGGTCTCATGTCCAGTCTCCTTCCATGTGGTTCTGCCCAGCTAAGGGGTAGTTGAGTGGAGGGTAAGAATGTGACCCCAGGGCAGACTGCCTAAGCTAAACATCAGTTCTGTATTAATTTGGGCAGGCTACATCTGTTTGGCCTCAGTTTCTTCATTTTTAAAATGGGGGTAGTTATAATATTCCACCTGATAGAGCCATTATCTTGAGGATTAAACAAGTTGATAATCACATTGCATTTGGAGCAGTGCCTAGTACACATCAAGTGTTCAATACTTGTTCATGTGTGTGCTCAGTTGTGTCCGACTCTTTCGCAACCCCATGTACTGTAGCCCACCAGGCTCCTCTGTCCATGGGATTCTCCAGGCAAGAATACTGGAGTGGGTTGCCATTTCTTCCTCCTGACCCAGGGATCAAACATCTCTTACATCTCCTGCATTGGCAGGTGGATTCTTCACCATTGCCCCAAGACAGCCCGGGAGTGGGGCATGGAAGGGGTGATTGCTCTGTCTTACAGATGAGGAAACTGAGGGCCTGGTTTCCTAGTTTTTTGCTCTTTCTGCTCCTCAATGCTGCCCCCACAAAGTCATACCAGGGTCTGGGCAGGTGCTTAGGTGGAGGGCATGGCCTGTTGGGCATCTGGGGACTCCCTTTATCTACAGTTAAATCAGCACAACGCCCTGGTGAAGGCCATCCCGGTGCGGCGTGTGGAGAAGGGGCAGCTGCTGGAGTACATCCTGACCGACCTCCGAGTGCCCCACAGCTACGAGGTCCGCCTCACGCCCTACACCACTTTTGGGGCTGGAGATATGGCCTCCCGCATCATCCACTACACGGAGCGTAGGTGGTGGTGGCGGTGGCGGTGGTGGGATAGGTGGGCCCATCTCATGCTCGGGGGACCCCTCCATATTTGCCGCATGTTTCCTGAGCTTGGGGTTCCCCAATCTGCAGTGTCCTACTCTGTTACTGCAGGCCAGGTGCCTCTGGCCCCCAGTCCTGCTCTGGGGACCCTGTTTCCTGGTCCTAAGCCCAGGCACCCTCTGCACAGCCCCACACCTTGGTTCTGACTTGGTTTTCCTGCTTGCTTTCTCAGCCATCAGCTCTCCCAATTTGTCAGGTGAGATACCCCTGCCTACTTCTCCTTACCTTTAGGGTCACAAAGGTTCCCCTGGGGGGGGAGGGACCCCCAAGAGATACCCAGAGAGAAAATAGCGTGGAGGCCTGCCATTGGCAGGAGAAGCAGGAGGGAGCAGGGCTGGGCTTGGAGATATTTGCATCCGGGATTTATTCTGGGGCTTAAAGGCTTGAAGGGAGGGTGGAGTCAAGAGGACATCTCTTACTCAGGGTCTTTTGTCCTCACTCAGCACCATTCACTGTCCCCAGAAGGAAAATGGAAAGATCAGGTTAATCCACCTTCTCTGTTCCCTGGGGCAGGGGTCCTTAATCTGAGATCCATGGACTGACTGCCCCACAAATGATCAGAGTGGGCCCATGGAACTGGAACCCAGAAGGGCCTACAAGTACTTCTTTATTTTCCCTAACTTCTCACAGAAATTTAACTTTCCCTTCAATGATGCTTGTAGGAATATAGTATAATAATTACCTGATTGACTTTGTCACCAGTGGAAATCCAGTATTTTTACATCGCCTAAAAGTTGTTGCAGCTATCTGTAAACATCATTTCCATTCATTAGTATTTCAAAACTACAGTACTTAGACCTAACACTAGACCTTGTGATTTAGTTAGATAATAGAGAAATCCGCTTATTATTATATCACGCATTTATTTTTCAATGACTGTATTTCAGTATAATATGATTTCCTTTGTAACCTTATGCTTTTAGTTTTACGCATCTAAATAATCTGCGATGGGGTCCTTAACTTCATTAGACATCAGAAGGGTTTGTGGACATCCTCTTCCAGGAACAGATGTGTCAGGGACCCTGTTGCCTGGTTTCTGGAGCCTTGGGATCCTGGGCCCACTACTTGGATGTTTGGGAGCTACCTCGGGGCTGACCAGGAAGTTAAAACTGGATGAGAGGACCCTAGCAGGCTGACCCTCTTTGTCTCACTCCCTCCCCACGCTGCCCTGACTGCAGACAACACCTGTCACTTTGAGGATGAGAAGATCTGTGGCTACACCCAGGACCTGACAGACAATTTTGACTGGACCCGGCAGAATGCCCTCACCCAGAACCCCAAGCGCTCCCCCAACACTGGTCCCCCCACTGACATAAGTGGCACCCCTGAGGGTGAGGATATGGTCTGCTGCTTGGAATGGAGAACTGCTTCAGGGAGGGGTCTAGTGCCAGGGAGCCCCAGTCTAAGGGGGAGACACAGCCTTGCCCTCAGGGACCCCAAGTCTGAGGGGAGACACAGCCCTGCTTCAGGGACCCCCAATCTGAGGGGAGACACAACCCTGCCTCAGGGACCCGCAGTCTGAGGGGAGACACAGCCCCGCCTCAGGAGCCCCAATCTGAGGAGGACACAGCCCTGTCTTTGGGGAGCCCCAGTCTGAGGGGAGACACAGCCCTGCCTCAGGGAGCCCCAATCTGAGGGGAGACACAGCCCCGCCTCAGGGATCCCCAGTCTGAGCGGAGACACTGCCCTGCCTCGGGGAGCCCCAATTTGAGGAGGAGACAGTCCTGTCTTTGGGGAGCCCCAGTCTGAGAGGAGATGCAGCCCAGCCCTCAGGGAGCCCCAGTTTGTGGGGAGACACAGCCCTGCCTCAG
>ML661332.1:13249221-13277320 GCA_007570785.1 Antilocapra americana
GGGAGACACAGCTCCATTCTCAGGGAGTTCCAGTCTGAGGGGAGACACAGCCCCTCCTTAGGGAGCCCCAGTCTAAGGGGAAACAGCCCTGTTCTCAGGGAGCCCCTGTTTGATGGGAGACATAGCCCTGACCTGCTAGCGGATTGGGAAGAAGACAAGCTGCCACAGAGTTCAGAACTCACAAGTGCTGGCCCAGACTCCTGTGCTGTGCTGTGAGGCAGGGAGGACAGTTTGGGGTGGTGTGAGGCACCTGGGATTCGGATAGCTGATACATGAGCAGAGAAGGAATCAGGTGGAAAGAGGGCTGGGAAGGCTGAGGAGGATGAGTGTTGGTACATCTCTACTTCTCTGCAGGCTACTACATGTTCATTGAGACGTCAAGGCCCCGGGAGCTGGGGGACCGTGCCAGGTTGGTGAGTCCCCTGTACAATGCCAGCGCCAAGTTCTACTGTGTCTCCTTTTTCTATCACATGTATGGAAAGCACATCGGTGAGTCGAAAGACCAGGAAACCTGCCTGAGTGAGTGCTGCTGCTGGGAGGGGGCAGAGGTCCACAGGAAGCTGGGGACTGGTCTGCCTAAGGCCTGGGCTTCCCAACTCGGCCAAATCACAGGGAGTGTGATTGTAGAGAGTGTGAGCAGAATCTGGGCAAGAGGGAGGTCCAGAGAGTCAGCCTGTCTGAGGTCTTGAGATGATCAAGGCTTCCTGAGTCTGCAAAGAAAATGGCTTCAGCAGGATGAGGTGGAAGTCTTAGAGGGGATGGAGAAGTCAGCTAAGAGGCTGCATGTATTGAATGCCTGCCAGGTGACTTTCTGGATGCTCTGCATCTGTGGTCTCATCAACACTCACAGCCACTAAGTGAGTGAGGTGTTACCATATAAACCAGAGAGGTTAAGCCCAAGATCACATAGCAGCCCAATACTGCTGACTCTCCCAAGCCCTAAACACAGGGTTGGAAGGGAGCTGCTTTGTGAGCAGCGAGAGGAATCCTACTTCACACACAACAGTGAACCCAAAGAGTGTGCCTTTTGGGAAGAGACGATTCTGGTAGGAGCATCACATTAGTCAGTGAACTCGTCAGTTCAGCGATCACTTCCAGACATCCTGCTCTGTACCTGGCTTCAGGTGCTGCAGAGAACAGGATGGACAGATTTCTCATCCTCTTGGCACCTCCAGTCAAGTGGGAGAGACAGACATTAAATAACTAATTGCGCCAGGTAGAATTTAGCGACCACTGTGATGTGTGTCTGCAACAGCAGGTCGGGGGTCGAGACAGCTGATAACAGGGAGACTTGACTGACTCTGGGGACCTGATTATGGATGATTGCTGAGGAAGTGACAATTTTAATTTTAATTTTGTTTGTTTACATATTTACGGGAAAGGTAATGTCTTTTGCACAAGTCAGAAGGTACAAAAGGTACATAATCAGAGTCCCCCTCCCATCCCAGTCCTCCTGCCACCTAGAGTGCCTCTCCAGAGGCAATCAAGGTACTAGGTTTGAGGGGGCAGGGGTGGCAAACTTCCAGAAATGCTTTATGTGTGTAGAAGCCAGTACACATGTATCCTTTTCCCCTGCATTTTATATACAGTGTTCTGTACCTTGCTTTTCCTTCCAAACTGTACCTCTTGCCTTAAGAGGTCACAGAAATCTTCACTGTTCTTCTTGGCTGCACAGTAGAGGAAGTGACTTTAATCAAGTGTAAACCTAAAGGCTCATTGTGAAGTGTCCACAGCTGGAGCAATGGGTCAGGCTAAATTAATGAACTAGAATGAGGTGGGGATGGGACTTTCTGCATCTGCTGGAGTCCTCCAGGCTATCTGCACAATCCACTTCACTCATGACTGGGTCTGGACTTCATGAGAAGCTTTCTGTGAGATAGGTGGTGGTGGGGATGAACGGGACCACGCTGCCCAGCTAGAGTAACCAGTTCAAAACAATCCTGGTTTGCCCCAGCCTTTCCCACCGTTAGCACTGCAAGCCCCACATCCCAGGCAAACCAGGACACGTGGTCATTTTGTCCTCAGCTCAGGAGGAGCACGGGGGACCCAGCTGGCAAGAAGAACATGTTGGATACAGTAAGGCCTGGGTGAGATTGCGCCTTAAAAGCTGGGATGCTTGGATGCCTGGGAGCAGAGAAAGCCTTGAGGGAGCTGTCTGTGTTCAGAGCTTGCTAGGTGTCCCCCAGTAGGTGGGACAAACACCAATCATTGAAAACTTCTGGGAGGCAGACCTGAATTCCACCTGAGGAAGATGCTATAAGTATCGCATCTGCCCAGCAAAGGAGTCGGCTATTCTGTCCCTGGGTAGGAGGACCGTCTAGCAGGGGTGCTGTGGAGGGGACCCCTGTGCGAGGTGATATTACTCCCCTGCTCAGCCCTCTTCCCTCACTGTCTTCTCTAGGCCTCCCAGACCCGGTTTGCCCCTGCCTGCTTCTCTGATCTCATTTTCTGCTGCTCTCTCGAGACTCCACTCAGCTCAAGCACACTGATCTCCTTGCTTTTCTTTATATATTTGAGGCAGGTTTCTTCATGCCTTAGAGGCCTTTGCTTGTGATATTTCCCCTGACCTGGAATGTTCTCCCCTCCCTCATTCAGGTCTCCTTGGAGAGGTCCCTGACATGTAAAACACTTCTCCATCCTTTTCCTGCATTATATTCTTTATTGTGCTTACCACCCAAAGAGCATAAGCTCCAGGAGGCAAGGTTCTTTGTCTTATTCATGGATGTGTCTCTGGTGTCTAGAACAGAGCCTGCTCAATTCCGTGAATGAGTGAATGAAAGGGAGGTAGTGGAGGCTGGACTTGATGACCCCTGAGGTAACTTCTAACTCTGGGATGTTGAAAAGTTCCTTTTCAGTCCTGATGACAGTCATAGAAAGTTCTTCAATGAGTGTTCAAATATTGAAAGCAGATAGAAGTTTGATGGGGGCTTTCCCTCTGGAGTCAAATGAGAGAAGATGAGAATCCCAGTAACTACCACTCCACAGAGCAGGGAGTGCTCTGGGCAAGGGGAGCTACAGTTTAAGGTCTCAGAGTTCACAGGAAGCACAGAGGGCCCCCACCTTCAGCCTGGGAAGACTTCCTGGAAGAGGTGGTGTTTCACAGAGACCTTGAAGCACAAAAAGGATTTGGTCAGGGGAACATAGCAGGAGAAGGCATCTCAAGCAGTGGGAACAGACCCTGGCAAAACCCAGGGCCTTGGATCTTTGGTGTGCTCCTCCCCCAGGCCTGGGTCTGCTGCTGGGGAGGGGTGGGCATTTCCTGCTGTCCTGATCCCTCCTCTCCCTGCCCCTCCCACCCAACCTGGCAGCTCAGGGCACCAGCTGTCCCCAGACCTTGTGTCTCGCTGGCTCTCCTTGGTCCAAGCTAACTCCTTTGCTCTCAGGCAGGTAACATTTGGTGGCCCTCCCCAAATGTCTGTCTATCTGGTATCACAGATGGTGTGGCTTTGTCTGTGGACAGTGCCATGAAAATGCCAGGCACCAGGTGCCACCTAAGATTGATTCCCCTTCCCTCTGAGCCAGGTCTTCATGTCATAGGGGGCTCGAGATAGGCTGGCAGCCCCGGTGAAGGGGCACGCCCTTGCCTGGGTTCTCCTCCTCAAGGCTGAATCCACTCCTCCTTTTTCCATCACCTGTCAGCACCTCCACAATTCCAGGCTCCTGGGTGTGTGGGCAGAGGGGCTCAGCACCCCTAGGTTAATACCTTCAAAATTTCACATTTTACCACAGCTATGTAGCACATACACTAATATTTTTCTTTAAATCACCTCCTTTTATCTTAGCTTTGTCCTAAGCATCAATATTAGAGAAGTTGTGGGTTTGAAATGCTCACTTTATTCACCTCTTAAAACATAAGTATTACATTTTTATTGCGGTATAATTGACATTATATTAGTTCCAGATGTACAACATAATGATTTGACATTTGTGTATATTGCAAAATAATTGCTACAATAAGTCTAGTTAATATCCATCACCAGAATTTTTTTTCCTTCCGATGAGAACTTTTAAGATCTACTCTCTTAGCAACTTTCAAATATGCAATACAGTATTAGTAACTGTAGTCACCATGCTGTACATTACATCCCCAGGACTTATTTTATCATTGGAAGTTCAACCCTTTTTAGTTTCTTTACCCGTTTCACCCAATCGCCGCCCTCCAAGTATTAAATTTTTAAACTTGGTTCCTGTACCTTCAGGGGGCTTCTCTGGTGGTGCTAGTGGTAAAGAACCCACCTGCCAATCCAGGAGACGTAAAAGGTGTGAGATTGACCCCTGGGTTGGGAAGATCCCTGGGAGAAGGTAATAGCAACCCATTCCAGTATTCTTGCCTGGAGAATCCCCAGAGAGAGGAGCCTGGCGGACCACAGTCCATGGGGTTGCAAAGAGTCAGAGATGACTGAAGTGACTTAGCATAGCATAATGACTGGTATCTACCATTACATGGACAGAGGAGTCCTTGGGGTTGCAAAGAGTCAGACACAACTGAAGCCACTTAGCACACACTTACCTGCAGAAAGCATCGCAGTAGCATCGTGTACCACCAAGTGTGTGCACTACATGCTTTGGGAATCTTGCTTTGTGTTCAGACTTGGGCCCCAGTGTCCTAGGACAGCTCTCTTGCCTAGAGGAATAAGGGTGGGGGTGTGTGGGGGTGTGTTCCAGGGTGGGGGAATTACTGATTAGGAAGGAAGGGAAGACATGAAAGAAACTTTGAAAATTGTCCTGATGAACGGAAACCCTGCTGCTGTCCTCTCTCTTTTCCACCCTGAGATCCCCTCTGGGATAAGAGGATGCTGACCAGTCTTCAATGGGAAGATGGTCCCGTCCAGTGGGGGCAGTGCTGCGGGCCCTGGTAGGGAGTTGAGGATGGTGAATGGGGAAAGGAGAGAGGGGCCCCTCACTGCCACCTCTCCTCGCGCCCGACACAGGCTCCCTCAACCTCCTGGTGCGGTCCCGGAACAAAGGGGCCCTGGACACGCACGCTTGGTCCCTCAGCGGCAATAAGGGCAACGTGTGGCAGCAGGCATATGTGCCTATCAACCCTAGTGGGCCGTTCCAGGTGAGTCACCCGGGCCCGCCTCTGCTTACAGCGCTCCCAGCCTGGGGCCTGCCCCCAGGAGCTGAGGAGGAAAGCATGCAGGGATGGGGGTACCTTCCTGGGAGACGGAGAGGTAAAGGCTGGGAGCAGAGCCTCCCTTACCACGCTCCCTGCTCTCTGATCCCACCCCAGATTATTTTCGAGGGTGTCCGAGGCTCGGGCTACCTGGGGGATATTGCCATAGATGACGTCACCCTGAAGAAGGGGGAGTGTCCCAGGAAGCAGATGGATCCCAATAAAGGTGCAGGGCAGAAAGTGGGTGGGGGGGTGCCTGTGTCAGGGGAGGTGTTGTTGGTGTCTGAATTGGGGTTCTGAGTGGTGGGGTGATGGGGTGCATGTGTCGGTAGCTGTGGGAACAGGTGCTGGTGTGTTTGGTACCCACCTTGGACCCCACCCTGGTTCAGGCTGTGGGATGCATGGAGGACAATGAGACAACCAGACCCTCCTGTGAGCTAAGTTTACAGTAGGAGTGTCTGTGTCTGGGAACATCTGTGTGTGTGTGTGTGTGTGTGTGTCCAAGTGTGAGACCATACCCCTTCCCACATTGGGGGCCAGGTGTTTGTGCAAATATCAGCTCGAGGTTACCAAGTAATTACCATGTACCAGGCGAGGTACAGACACATGTATGTGTATGGTCTCATTCATTCCTCACCACAGTCCTCCAGAGTGGTTCTTCTACTCATTTTATTTTTATTTTATTTATTTTTATCATTCCCCATTTTCTTTTTTTTTGGCCATACCACAAGGCATGTGGGATCCCTAGTTTCCCAACCAGGGATCGAACCCCTGCCTCCTGCAGGGGAAGCGTGAAGTCTGATTCGCTGGGTAACCAGGAAAGTTCCCTATTAGACTCATTTTATAGATGAGGAAGCTGAGGTCCCTGAGGTCGAATGAACTGCTCTGTGTCTTCCTTAGTGAGCCACAGGCCAGCGTTTGGACCCAGCAGGCAGAGTTAACCCTCACCTCACGTCTTGTGAGTGTGTCTGTGTGCACAGAGCGGGGGCAGAGGAACGACCCTCCCGTGGCCTGCCCCCCCGCCCGCTCCTCCGTGGCCCTGCTGAGCTGACCAGAAACCCGGCCTGTGTCCCTTCTCTCTCCCGTCACAGTGGTGGTGATGCCGGGCAGTGGAGCCCCCCGCCAGCCCCTCCCACAGCTCTGGGGGCCTGTGGCCATCTTCCTCTTGGCGTTGCAGAGATGATGAGAGCTGCGTGGTGCCCCCACCCCGCCCCCTGGCACACCAAAGTGTCCGCATCGTACCAAAGACTGACCCCACGCCAGCCGGGGTGCCCAGGGGCAGGGCCGCCTGCCAGGGAGGGGGCCATCGTCGGCTGCGAGGACACGCAGAGAACAAGGACAAAGGCCTGGCACTGAGGCCCTGGAGACGGTTGTTCGACACACTCACACACCCACACTCACACACACAGAGATATATTAAAGCACAAGTTTCTATCCAACCTGCCAGCACCTTCTTTACTGCAGAGACAGGGGACTCGCCTGAATGGCATCTGCCACCCCAGGGACCTCGGCGCCACGTGGCCCTTGTCGTGGCTGCAGCCGTGGCGTGTTTCTGCCCTTCCCCTGACCCGACTCAAGGCTCAGCTCAGCCCTGTGGCTTCCCCAGCAGAAGCCAGAAGGGGAGCGGGCATAGGAGCCCTTGGCTGGACTCTGGGACTCCCTGGGACGGAGGAGGCCGGGGTCGGAGGGGCCACGAGGAACTCTGTGAGCTGTGTGGACGACACACGAGACGAGGCGCTAGCTGCACGGAACACGGTTCCCAGAGTGAAGGCCAAACGCCGGAGAGCCCAGGTCACCCCCAGCACCTGGCCCGTTCACTCCTGGGGTGTCCTGTCTGCCCCCGCACTGGCCCCCTTTGAAGGGAGCCAGTGCAGGGTCTTGGGCCTGGGCAGTCTGAAGACTGATCCCTCCCCACTGTCCCCTCCCACTGCACCCCACCCCAGGAGCAGCTGGCTTCCTGAGAGCACAGCCCCTACCCTGGTCACGGGCCTAACCTCAGCCTCCCTCACCCCCTTCCCCACTGCATCCCTAGGAGCCAGGGGAGGGGTGGTGGCCAAGCCATTTTCTGGGGTGAGGTTTGACTTTGAGAGGAGCAGAGGAGGAGTCCTGCCTTTATGATTTCATGCCCGCATGTCGGGCGCTGATTTTAGGGGTAGAGTGAATCCTCTGTTTCTAATATCCCTGCCATGAAGGGGTGCTCTGGGCAGGGGTATGGGGGCTTCCCTGTCCTCCCCCACTGCAGAGCAGCGTCTGGTTGTCTCTTCCTTCTCCACCCAGGGTCAGGGAAGGAAGAGGGGTTTGTCGATGGCATGGGGGGACGGTTGCTGGTCACCATATTCCCTGGGAGCTGAGGCTCATGCCCCCAAACAGAAAAGAGGCTCCATGCCCTTGGTCTTGAGTTGGGGGGCTGAGATAGGCATGAGGTGACCCTCATGGTCACCCCTGAGCCCCCCTCCCAGCTGTCCATGGGACAGAAGAGGCCCAGCTCTTTCCAGGGTGGATTGTTATGCATGTGTGCATGTGGCCGTGTGTGTGTGCGTGTGGCCGTGTGTGTGTGCGTGTGGCCGTGTGTGTGTGCGTGTGTGTGTGTGTGTGTGTGTGTGTGCGTGCACGCGCATGCGCACATGTGAGCACGTGTGGGCCCGTCTGCTGTCTGTGTACCACTGTGGTGGGTACATCTCTGGCAGGAGTGTGTGCAAATACACATCTATGTGTTCAATTGTATGTGAGGCTGGGTCTCACCCTGCTCTGTGAGTGCCTGCGATGTCAGCACGTCCGTCTTTATGAATGAGTGTTTGTGGAATGTTGGCCAAGTATGCCACTTCAGCCCTATTGTGTAGTCTCAAGCACCCTGCTGCCACCTGAAGTTCTACCTTTTATCCTCTATGGGAGATGAAGCTTACAGATGACCCTATGGAAATGAAGGCCACTTTGGTGGAGGTGTCACGGGGCTCCTCCTGGAGCATTTGGTGGGAACAGCTGCAGACAAGAGGCAGCGCTGCGATGCCAGGAGGCAGGCAGGAAACCAAAGCAAATGTGCCCATCTCCGCTCTGCCAGGCCTGAGTTATCATCATCAGCAACAGTGGGTGGGTGGCCAGGCCAGGGCTGGAGCAGGGCCTCCTGATACCCGACCAGCACGGCCGCCTTCCCGGCCCTGCCAAGGCCTGTCCTAGATGAGTGTCTCCAGGTTCCCAGAGCATGCTTCCAAGGTGTCTGTGGGTGTTGTTCCTTAACTGCTCCATCTGTGCAGGGTCTGCTGCCCCAACTAGACTGTGAGCTCCTCCTCTGAGCCTTCCAACCCTCCCCCGACCCCATCCCTACCTCATACGGAGCACAAGTGGGCCTGTTATGGAAATCTCTCAGCTTTGCCCAGGGGGATGGATTATAGAAATCAGTGGTTCCCGGCCTGGTTGCAGAATAGAGTCATCAGAGGGTCTTTTAGGAATCGCCAACGCTCAGGGCCCCCTCCAGAGGTGCCAGTTTAATTGGACTGGAGTGCAGCCTGGCGTCAGGAATGTTTAAAAGCTCCTCGGGAGAACCCGAGAGTGGGAACCACTGACCTGTCACGTGCCAGGTGCCTCCTCCGTGCCCTGGCTGCACATTCAGAGCAGCTCCTCCTTGGGGTTCCGTGGTGCCCTGTGTCTACTGCCCTCAGATGATCTTTGAATACATCTGTCCCCGGCTCTGACTGCTCTGTGACGGGGAGCCAGTCTCCCTCACTCACCTCTACATCTGTAGAGCTGAATACAGAAAAGGGATTCAGCATATGTCGGCTGAGCTGAACCTTCCACTCATGGCCCCCGAGTTCTGGTCTGTTTTGAGAGGGGACATCTGGGTCACACGGACAGAGAGTGCAGGGTGGGGCAGAAACCGGGAACCGCCAGAGGGAGGTCAAGGTGGACCGTGGCTACCCTGACTGGAGGGTGGCTTGACCTGGGCTCAGAGAGCGCCCGAGGGGGCCGCTGAGGTCCTTGGTCCTTGCGAGTCTGCGTGTCCCGGCAGATCTGTAGGGGGTGTGAGTGTTTGTATGTGCTGACGAGAGCAGTGTGTGATGTGTGCCCCTAGGGGTGTTTCAGCCTCTGTGCATGTGTGTGTGCGTGTGCGTGTGTGTGAGGGGTCTGCAGGGAATGAGTGTCAGTGCATGTCCCTGGGTCACTGTGAGTCAGCACCTCCGTGTCAGTGTCGCCTGTGGCATGTGTGTCTTTGTGTGCCAGGGAGTGTCAGCATCTGTGTGTTGGTAGGTGGCCCATGAGGACTCCCAGCCCGGGGGAGACCAGACTGGCTGGATCCAGTGCGTCTCCCCAGTGGCAGTCTCGCCCTCTGGGTCAGGGTGGCTGAGGCATTTTGTGGCCTTAAAATGGGGAGTCCAGGGTCTGTCCTCAGGGTGTTGGGGTCCTTTCCCCCTGTCCCCTCCAGGTTGGTGTCTGGGGGACAGAGGGACTCCTGGGACCAGGTGCGGTCTGGCTGGGAGAGAGGGAATCCCGGCTTGGCTGTCCTGCCCCTGGGACCATAGATGGCCTCCCAGACGTGGAGCTAAGCTTGCTGACCAAGCCCCCTCCTCCTGGGACACGCCTTCTGCCTCTGCTCTCTCTGGGACGCCCCGACTCCTCTTTCTCATTCACTTTCCCCTCTCCCTGTGCTCAGTGAAAGCCCCCGGCTGGGAAGGGCCTCAGGGGTCCAAACTCTTCACGGTACAAACAAGAGTGAAGCCCAGGGAGAGGGAGGGACTTGCCCCAGCTCCCACAGCCAGCTGAGGTGCAGCCAGCCTTGGAAGCCAGGCACCACAGCCCTGGGGTTGTCACACCTGTGGGCACTGCCCTGCCAGGCAGCCAGGAGGAGCTTGGTCAAACAGCCCTGTCTCCGGGTGCTGCTACAGATGTTACAGCTGTTACTAGGCTCTGCACTGGGAGAGGCACTGCTTCCTTGCCCTAATTCTGGCCTCACATCCCAGGCCCCAACCTCTCCTGCCCCAGGTCAGGCTTGGGTGCCACACGAAGGCTGCCACCACCTCCTGCCCACGCTGGCTACAGCTGCTGCCTGCACCCCCAAAGCTCCCATGTGAAAGGAGCTCTGTCTCCCTTCCCCTCTGTCTCCAAACGAACCTGGGCTGGGAAGGAAGGTCAGTGTGTCCTGGTGGCCTCGTCCTGTTGACTTCCCCCTAAGGATCAGGGGAGCCTCGGGGAGCAGGGATAATCCTTGTGTTTTCTTCTCTGGACAGCTCAAGGGGGAGAGGGGGTATTTCCAGGGTCTGTCTTCAGGAATGAGATGGCTGACCCTGCCCTGGAGAGTCACCACTTGTTGAGTTTCTGGGTTCAGGGGAGCCCTCCTTAGTTCCAAAGGCAGGCTAGTACCCCCTCTCTGTTGGCTCTGTGTTGCTGTGTGTGTACCCCTACGAGAGGATGTGTGTGTGTGTATGTGTGAGAAAGAGAGAGAGAGGGTGTGTAAGAGTGAGTGTATTTGTGAGGGCGTATGTTGGGGCAGAAGAATCCCACTTTTCCTGGGGATCCCTTGACACTTAGAGCTGGAAGGGACCTCAGGAGCCACTTAATCCAGTGCTCCCACTGTACAGGTGAGAAAGCTGAGGTCCAGAAAGGTAGCCCTTGCCCCCCTACCCCCTCTCCTCCTGTCTCCTGCCTTCATTTCCAAAGGGCCCCCCTGGGAATGCCCTGCCTCCTGGCACGCCACCCCCCCAGCTACTCATGTAATCATCTCAGTCCAACTCTGCTGGCCCTTCTGCCCTGGTGGCATCTGAGCATCCTTCCTGCCCTGGGGCAGGCAGCTCACCAAGGCCTTTATCCCCAACCCAGGAGAAAGTGCAGGGGAAGAAAGGGCCTGCCCCAGCCGTGAGGCCTCAGAGACTCAGGAGAAAGCCAGCCCCTCCGTGCCCAGGCCCACCCCACCGCCACGGTAAAAGCACAACTGGAGACCCTCATTCACGGGTGGAACGGATCGGGGTTGTTTGAATCACACGACCCCATCCTCACCCCTTTGCCTTGCTCTCTGTCTCCACCCCAGCCTCTGCCCCCATTTTGTTCCCTGTTCACCCCATGCCCACCCCCACAAATGTAACCTCTAGTTGCGGACGCGGCTGTTTCAGTCAATAAAGCTGCAGTATTCTAGCATCTGGGGTCAGGCTGTGTGTGTTGGCGGCAGGTGAGCCAGGCCTGGAGGGGGTGTGGGTGGGAGGCCAGGGGTCCCACTCAGGCACCTGATTTCATGGATCCTGCTCTGTGGTCTGGACAGTGAGGGCCTGCTCCTTGGTCTCTAGTCCAATTAACTTCGGTGCCCTTGTTCATTAGTTCCTTCCACAAATGCTAGCTAAATGCTGCCTTTGTGGGAACTCCTGTTTAGTGGGGGAGATGGACACTAGGCTCATAATTCAATACACTGGAGAATGTATCCTATGAACACAATTAGTGCTGTGATGGGAACTGGTGCTGTGGAAAAAGGTAAGAGGGGGGTGTTATTTGGGTTAGGGCTTCAGAGAAGACTTCTCTGAAGAAGAGACACTTAGAAGACACCTAAAGAAGGATAGAAGTTTGCGTTTGGGGACAGAGAGAATCTTCCAAGCAGAGGAAACAGAATATGCACAGGCCAGGAGAGGTGAGAAAACTTAGAAGACTCAAGACTTGCCTGGTGGTCCAGTGGTTGAGAGTCCTCCTGTCAGTTCAGGGGACACAGGCTTGATCCCTGGTCTGGGTACTAAGATCCCACATGCTGCAGGGCAACTAAGCCTGTGAGCCACAACTACCGGGGCCTGTGTGTGCTCTGTAACAGGAGGAGACACCACAATGAGAAGCCCGAGCGCCACAAGGAAGAGTGGCCTCCACCTGCTGCAACCGGAGAAAGCCTGCGCTCGGCAACAAAGACCCAGCACAGCCAAAAAAAAAAAACAACTTAGAAGGGTCGAGAAGGGGAAAGAAGCCAAAGAAAGAGAAATAAAGCTGACCCACTATCGGTACCAATGCTGCCCTTTCCCTGCCTGGCACCCAGCCCCACCACTCCTCCTACAGGTTCCTCCTCCCCACTGCCAGTCTCTGTGCTCCTGTCCTGCCCCAAAGCCCCACTCTGCACTCTGTCTGGGACTGCCTTAGGCACTGCCAGTTAACTGCCTCATCCCTCAAATAATTTTGTGCCAACCTTTCCTTTTTTGGGGGGCTCCCTTTGTGGCTCAGCTGGTAAAGACTCCGCCTGCGACATGGGAGACCTGAGTTCGATTCCTGGGTTGGGAAGATTCCTCTGGAGAAAGGAAAGGCTACCCACTCCAGTATTCTGGCCTGGAGAATTCCATGGACAATGGGGTTGCAGAGTTGGACACGACTAAGCGACTTTCACTTCACTTCCTTTTTTCCAGACCTCTCAGAATCTTAAAAATCCTATGCTTTCTTTGAGAGAAGCAGGCTTGCCACGGTCATGGGGGCAGGCAGGAGTGGGGAAAATTCACTCTCGTGGGAAGGTTTGTGAAGTGACCCCAAATCAAGGGCACATGTTTCATGAGATGATGTACTAGGAGATCAGGCAAATGACAGGAAGAGCAGGCAGACAGAGCAGAGAGATTCATTTCCATGTTTCAGATGGGGAAACTGAGGCTCAGAAAAGCGACTAGATGGTGGGCTCCACGCCCCAGCCTTGTCAGCTCACACCTTGGGTAACTTCTTGCTGCCATACCTGGGATTCCTCTTTCAGAGCTTGGAGGCCAGCACTGCTTGGGGTTGGCTGAGTAGGTACAAAGAAGAGAGACTCCCTGAATCTCATTCACATTCAGGAGCATTACAGTGAGGCTCTGTGTAGCGAAGGGGACAGACACACTCAGAAAGCTGAACACAGGGGCTGTTAGAGTGGTGGATTTCTTCAACCAGATGGGTATTCTGGATTCAAGGTAGTTTTGGGAGATTGTATGCTCCTCACCTGGCATGGGGAGTGAAATTGAAAGTGACAGTGTCAGGCATTCAGTCATGCCTGACTCTTTGTGACCACATGGACTGCAGCCCACGAGGCTCCTCTGTCCATGAGACCCTCCAGGCAAGAATACTGGACTGGGTTGCCATTCCCTCCTCCAGGGCATCTTCCCAACCCAGGTGTCAAACCTGGGGCTCCTGCTTTGCAGGCGGATTCTTCACCATCAGAGCCACCAGGGAATGGCTGCAAATCCTTTGTTATCCTACCGACTGGGAAGGGGACCCCAGCTCCCTTCCCCTCGAATCTGGCTTGGCCTTAGTGACTTGCATCGCCCATAGAATGTGCCACTCTGAGTTGAAGATGCCTTGCAGCATCAGCTCATACCTCCTGGAATGTTCTCTCTGGGAGCCCTGATCCACCTTGTAGGATACCCAACTCCCCCGAGACTGACACCCCGGAGGGACGGAGTGAGGGGCACCAGTCAACCATCTCAGACCAGTCGAGACACCCAGCCATCTCCTGCGAAGCACTCGACATGACAGTGAAGTTGTCTTGGACCCTCCAGGCCAGCCCATCCATGAACTGAATACCTCTGTCGATGCCACAGGGAACAGAAGAATGTGGCCCAGCCCCAGCTTGCCCAAATTCCTGACCCACGGAGTCATGGGGTAGAATAAAATAAAATAACTGTTGTTTTAAGACTCTGAGATTAGGGGTGGTTTGTTAGAACAGAAATCAAAACCCCCCCTGACATGACTCTGCCACTTCCCAGCATCTGCGTCTTTTTACCCACACGGTTCTGTCCTGACTCATAGTGTCAACTCCTTCATGACTTCCGCTTTGCAGGTATCAAAACCTCTCCAGCTCTAAGTCTCCTTCATCACCTTCCAGGGACAGCTCCCAGCCTTCACGGACTCAGCTTCTCTAGAGAAAGAGCCCACTGGACTGGCTCCTTATTTTGTGTCCGGTCGTACTTACCTGTCTGGACAACCTGCTGCTTGGTTGCCCTTGGGTGACGTGCACCCCTGATCTAATCAGCTGGATTGGAGGAAGGGGCCATGAATATCAAAAAATGTGGCCGCTGGGGGGCTGTGGTGGACTCACTTCAGAGGACAGGGAGCTGGCAGGCACCATGAGTGTACTTTTGTGGTTCTTCCCTCTTTCACTTCTCCTCTAAGGACAGCCTGTTCCCAGGGGCACAGTTATGGAGCATGCATGTGTACCATGAAGTTGATCCCACCCAAGTGCAGATCTCAATGCAAATTATACAAGTGGGTCAGGTAACTGAGATAACAACAGATAACCCAGGAACAGAGTCTTAGATTACGCACTTCCAGTGACTCATATTTCTCTTCTTAAGTATTTATTTACTTGGCTGCACCCACCAGGTCTTAGCTGCAGCATGAGGGAATCTTAGTTTCCCGACCAGGGATCAAACCCAGACCCCCTGCAATTGGAAGTGTGGAGTCTTTGTCACTGGACCACCAGGGAAGTCCCTCAGATATTTTTATTTTCCTGTTTACTGATGAGAAAACTGAGGCTCATAAAGGTGCTGCGGTTACCCAACTCATATAGTTACAAAGGGGAAGAACCTGGAGATGAATCCAGATTTTTTACTTTGGGTGCAGTGTTTGTTCATGTCAGCCAGATCCTCTCCTTCTCTTCCTCCCCTCTGGGATCACTCTGCTTTCTCTCAGCTCATCCCCAGGACCCTTTTCCTATGTGGCCCTCCAATTCAGATGGAAAATGTCCCTGGGCCTGATTTTCTATTTCTAGCTGACTGACCTTTTTGCGTATGTCCTTTGTGGAAAGCTACTATAACATCTTTTTAGAAAGAGATTGGGTATAAATAAATCCAAGAAAGAAGTCGAAACTCTTCTCCTTGAATTCACCCCAACCCCATTTGGAGGCATGCCCCCAGACTGCTTCTTGAACTGCCTGCTCCCATATGCATCTTCCCTGGGCACACAGTCCCATCAGACCCAGAAGGGGGTCCCTGCTCTGAGCTCAGTTTGGCAGGACTCCCCTCCCCCGGTGAAAAATCCTACAACTGGAACCATCACCCTGTCTCTCTAGTAGTTTTGGTCTTTAAATTTTTTTTTTGCTTTGGCTAGACTGCATGGCACATGGGATCCTCGTTCCCCAACCAGGGATGGAACCCACTCTCCCTGCAGTGGAAGTGCGGAGTCTTGGACGATGGACTGCCAGGGAAGCCCTTCTTTAAACATGTTTGGAGTTTCCCATTTCTCTCAGGCCTCATGAAGCCAGTCTGAGTTCAGCCGAATGGATTCAGCACTTTGCAGGGCCCTGCTCCATCTACACGTGCTGTGCTAAGTAGAGACCCACTCTCAGCATCCTCTCCCCCACCCCAGGACACCCACCAATTCACTCTCTACTGCGAGGAGGTGAGAGGGAGGGTGAACCACGCGTCAGAGAGGCTGAGAGTGCCAAATGTCCCCACAGCGGGAGTTGCTGCTGCCATTTAGAGATGTCTATAATATATTGTTGAGAGAGAAAAGCAGACTAGAAAAGAGCTTGCCTATTGCTCTGGCATTTCTTATTTAAAAATACCTGTGTGTACTTGTGTGTGGGTGGGTATTTTTTTCAAGTCCAGAAGAATATTCATTGGGTTATCTGTTGTTATCTCAGTGGTGAAATTTCAGATGCTTCTGACTCGTATCTTTAGACTTTTCTGTCATTGTCTGAATACTTTTACATGAACATGTATTATTTTTAATAGCCAAGAAAAAAAAAAAAACTATTTTCTCGAGAAAAGAAAAGCCAGAAGTCATCAAGGACTATAGATTAGAAATAAAGGTCACTTTCTATTCTTAGCACTATTTTTATAACTATACATCACAAAGATGGGGAAAGGGCTTTGAACTTAGGCCTTAAAAATCTTTTTCCTGCTGATTTATTCAAATGAAAATACTCAGACAGTTGGGAGGAAAGGGAGAAGAATTGGCCTGTGTTGATTTGGAGTGAGGAGGTAGGATTTTAAGCTGAGTTTTGACTAAAAGAAATCCCAAGGAGAAAGGATAACACTCTTTGCAGCAACAAACACTAACGTTTGAGGTATGCCCATGCCCTGTGCATGTGTGAGTGTGTGCATGGGGCTGGCACACTGGTGAGTGCATGTGCGTATCCTGCTTTGGACGCTGCGGCACTGGCAGCCCCTGTTCAGTGCTGGCATCCCCCTCCCTCTCATGAATGCAGGGCCATTTACTGAGCCCTCACTCTAGCCAAGGTGAGTGTGTAGGCAAACACACCCCCCTGGGAGGGAAGCCTGTGTGGGCTGGGCAGGGCCTGGAGGGGACAGGCAAGAACTGCCTTTGGTCCCTTTGCAGACCCCTTTCTGACCCAGGCAGCAGAAAGCTCCTTGGAAACTCTGAGGCCCTTGACTGGAATCATCCAGGCCTCTGCTGACGTCTGCCTCAAGACTAGGGTAGGAGAAGGGGTCCTGATTCCAAGGGGGAGGGAGAGAGAGGGGCGGAGGAGAGGTGGAGAGAGACGGAGCCCAGGGAGTGGAAAGAGCCTCGGAAGGAGGGACAGGGATGGTGGGCCCCAATTCTGGTTTGTGACCTCCAATAAGGTAGCCCCATCTGGGCCTCCATTTCCCTGTAAATTGGGGGACAGAATGGGGAAGTTTGAGTTTGAAGGTTCTTCCAACTCTGGGATTGAAGGAAATGAAGGGAGTGTGGTATTCCTGAGCAATTCAGGAAAAGGAGTCTTCTCCAAAGGGGTTAATGGAAACCACAGAGACAGAGTCCTCTTTGGGGTGGGACTGTGCACCTGTCCATCTCTGTCCCCTTCCCCAACACTGGGGACCCCATTAACCAGGCCCACTCTCAGTCTCTGAACTGGGCCCCATCTCCCCAAGAGGTGGACAGCAGTCCTTGTGGGGCAATGAGCAGGCAGGTGGTAGGCTCCGTGCTCAGGGGTGGGCTGCCTACTGAGTGCCAGCTGCGTGGCTGGAGGTGAGCGGGACCAACCGGGTCTGGCTGAGTTAGTCCTGAAGCAGGGGGTCTTAGCAGGGTGGGGTGGACGTCAGGATCGCGGTAGGGCTGAGCCACAGACAGAAGAGCAAAGAGGAACTCCTCTCAGGGAGGACGGCTCCAGAGCGGGAGGTGGCTGCAGGTGGACCCTGGGGGTTTGCAAAGGTGGCAGCTACTAAGATGGGGGAAGGAAGTCCTCCCCTCCATGGCTCCCCAAGGACATCAGAAAAGCCCTCTTCAGCCCAACCTCTCTACTCTAGTGGTAGAGGCAGCCTAGTGAATCCAGAAGTTCTCCAGGAGGTCACTGGTCAGCCCTGGACATCCTATCCTGGAATGAGGGTACAAGTGGGTGGGAGGTAAGGCCTAACTGGGTCTCAAAGACATTCCTTCACCTCTTCACCCTGGGTCCAGAGATGGGGACAAGGTGTAGGAGGAGCAAGGTGGAATGGAAATCCTCCATTTCCTCTCTCCCCAAGATGGGAATTGAGGTCCTTTCCTTTCTCTAAAGGGCTTCCCCCAGTGGCTCAGTGGTAAAGAATCTGCCTGCAATGCAGGAGCCGCAGGAGACACAGGTCCGATCCCTGGGTCAGGAAGATCCCCTGGAGTAGGGCATGGCAACCCACTCCTGGATTCTTGCTTGGAGAATCCCATGGACAGGAAAGCCTGGAGTGCTGCAGTCCATGGGGTCGCAGAGAGTCAGACACAACTGAAGTCACTTAGCACGCACGCAGCCTTTGTCTAAAACTTGAAAAACAGAAAAGGTTCCAGATGGGCCAGTCCTCCATCCCCCCCTCCACACACACACACACAGAGGCTGCTGGGGACTCTGGCAGGAGGCGGGAACAGCATCCTGGTGAGTAATGATGGTGGGGTTGGGGTGGGAGTCCTGGTCTCCGTCCCTGTGTCCAGATCCCCAGTCTCTGAGGAAGTGGAGCCCCCTCCTCTGTGGGCCTGAAGCACACCCTGCCTTCAGGACCTGCTGGGCACAGGGCCACATCTCTAGAGGCCTCCCTGCATCGCTCCTCTCACCTCACTCTCACCTGCCAGTCTCCATGGGAACAGCCTCCAGGGCTGGCAGAGGTGTCTGCTGCCTCCAGACCTGAGCAGGGCCTAGCCACTCTTGGCTTTGAGAACCGAGTCAGTGTGGGGATTCAGCACTACAGAGAATTTCTGGTCACCCCCACCATAGCTGGCCAGAGTCATCTCTCCAATATCCCTTCAGCCCTGCTCGAGCTATTCTAGTGAGCAGGAGCTCAGCATTTTGCAGGCAGGGCACTCCCTCTTGGCCAGCTCTTGTCCCCTACTAGCCCTCGGCATCTTGTGTGGTGGTGAGGGGAGGCTGTGGCAGGATGAAGGTGAAGGCTTGCTTCTCCATGCCAACATTTCAGAGTGGGCTGGGGAAGCCCAGGCTGTCTGCCTTGAGTCACTCCTTGGAGGCTGTGGCTCTGCCTTGAGAAACGGTATAATGCACTTGGGAGGGGCAGAGCCTGGGGTCCTGGGGTCCTGGATTCTATTCTGGGCTCTGCCATGCACTTTCTTTAGTTCCTGTCTCTGAGCCTCAATCTTCCCACCTGTAAAATGGAAGGAGTTTGGACTGAGTGATTTCCTTATGCTCCTAGATCTCTGACTTTCAGTGTTTATTTGCTATTAAGGTAAAGAGTTGGGCTTTCCTGGTAACTCAGCAGTGAAGAATCTGCCTGTAATGCAGGACATGCAGGTTCAGTCCATGGGTAGGGAAGATACTTTGGAGAAAGAAATGGCAACCAACTCTAGTAGTCTTGCCTAGAAAATCCTATAGATGGAGGAGCCTGGTAGACTACAGTCCATGGAGTCACAAAGAGTTGGACACAACTTAGTGACTAAACAACAACAAGGAATTGGATGTGAGAAATCATCACTAATAGCCAAAATCAGTGCTTATTTGTATCTCTGAGTTCGCAGAAGATGGATTCCTGTAACACACATTTAATCTGAGGGCCACTGCCCACATCCCAGACCCGGTATTCTTATCTGTCCCCCAGGCTCTGTCCAGGTTCTTAGGTTTGACTGAGTCCTGTTCCCTTTTCTGGAACTGAATCATCTCCAGGCCAGGGTGTATTGCTCTTTCTTCTCTGTTGTCCTGTGGGTTATCTGCCCAGCTACCAGGTTTCCTGTCCACTCTGGACTCATCCAGTCAATTCTGAGCCTACTTTTCTCTCTACCCACTCTGACTCCAGAAATTCTGATCTCCTTCTTACCTCAAAGCCTCAGAATTTTGATTCCTTTCTCTCCATTGTCTGCTTCTCCCTTCTTGGATTCTGACCCTGGAGGACATCGTAGCATTTTTTTACTATATAGTATATTTTCATTTATTCATTCATTCACCTATTTAGTCACTGTGGCAGATGGGAGGGGCAGACAGTGCTGGTTACTGATGCCATGTGCGTGTTAAGTTGCTTCAGTTTTGTCTGACTCTTTATGACCCTGTGGACTGTAGCCCGCCAGGCTCCTCTGTCCATGGGGATTCTCCAGGCAAGAATCCTGGAGTGGGTTGCCATACCCTCCTACAGGGGATCTTCTTGACCCAGGGATTGAACTCGTGTCTCCTGTCTCTCTTGAATTGGCAGGCAGATTCTTTACCACCACCCCATCTGGGAAACTCCACAGATGCCGCAGTTTCTCCCTTTATTGTTTTGCCCACCTCCCACCATAGAGTTTGAAAAACCAAGGTACTCAGCCTCGCTTGAAGCTAGCTGGCCTATTGACCCAATTATGACCAATAAGGTATAAGAGGAAGTCCACTGGGAGTGTTTGGGAAAGGTTTTCCTCCCTATTGAAAGAAGGAAATTTGGGAGAATAATCCTATCTTACCACTCTGACCCTTGCCCTGCTTCCTGCTCATGGGCATGATTGTGTGAGGTCATGATGCCTGGAACAGTGGCAGCCATCTGGTGACCATGAGGCACCAGGTAGAGGGATAAAACCCAACACTTTGAAGATGGTGGAGTGGAAAGGTAGAATGAGCCTAGGGGTCTTTAATTATTATTTGAGCTGTTGAATTATTCATGAAACTACCCCTTCACACTTCTTGTTAAAAGTGTTACAATGGTTAAAGCTTTATAAATAAAATACTACCATTATTATTCTTTTTCTGTCACCATAACAACAACAATTTAGACATTCATTCAGTTGGTCATTTACTTACTCATGAGTTCACTCATGCATGTATTCACCATCTTGCTGAATTAATTAGGATAGTGGTTCAGATGTTCTAACAGAAACCCCACATTACAATGCTAAGTTAAATAGGAATTTGTTTGTCTCATACATAATAGTCTAGGTGTAAGTAGTCAAGGGCTGGGGTGGCAGCTCTGAGAAGCCAGGGACCCAGGATCCTTCCAGCTTGTTGCTTCACCAGCCCTGGGTGTTCTCTTGTCCACATGCTCCAAGATGTCCCCGCCACATCACATCTCAGCTTGAGGGAAGGGAGAAAGGCAAGAGTCTCTGGTTCTTTCTTTTCAAGTTCTCTCTGGAAGTTAACATTGTTCACATGTCTTTGGCCAGAACTAACTACAAAGTTCAAGATCAAAAGAAGGAATAGGACAGGGCTGTCTGTTGTCACTCTGTTTGTTTAACCTATATGCTGAGCACATCATGAGAAATGCCAGGTGGGATGAGTTACAAGCTGGAATCAAGATAGATGAAAGAAACATCAACAACCTCAGATATGTGGATGCTACCACTGTAATGGCAGAAAGCAAAGAGGAACTAAAGAGCCTCTTGATGAGGGTGAAGGAGGACAGTGAAAGAGCCACCTTAAGACTAAATATTAAAAAAGCTAACATCGTGCCATCCGGTCCCATTGCTACATGGCAAATAGAAGGGGAAAGGGTGGAAATAGTGACAGATTTCCTCTTCCTGGGCTCCAAAATCACTGCAGACAGTGACTGCAGCCATGAAATCAGAAGATGATTGCTTCTTGGCAGGAAAGCGATGGCAAACCTAGACAGTGTGTGGAAAGGCAGAGACATTATTCTGCTGACAAAGGTCCATATAGTCAAGGCTCTGGTCCTCCCAGTGGGCAGGTACGGTTGTGAGAGCTGGACTGTAAAGAAGGCAGCGTGCCAAAGATTTGATGCTTTCAAACTGTGGTGCTGGAGAAAACTGCTTAAAGTCCCTTGGACAGCAAGGAGATCAAACCCATCAATCTTCAGGGAGATCAGCCCTGAATATTCACTGGAAGGACTGATGCTGGAGCTGAAATTCCAGAATTCACATCCATCTGATGTGAAGAGAGGACTCATTGGAAAAGTTCCTGATGCTGAGAAAGATTGAGGGCAGAAGGAGAAGAGGGCATCACAGAATGAGATGGCTGAATGGTATCTCCAAATCAATGCACATGAACTTGGACAAACTAGGAGATGGTGAGAAACAGGGAAGCCTGGCATATTGCAGTCCATGGGGTTGCAAAGAGTTGGACATGACTGGGCATCTGAACAACAACAACAACAAGCTACAAAGTTCTGGCCATTCCTAACCACAAAGGAGCTGGGAAATGCATGCTGCAGTCTAGGTTGCTACGTGTCTAGCAATAAACTATAATTTTTGTTTTACTGTAAAAAAAAGTGAGAACAGATGTTGGTTGGCAATTGGCAGTCCGATTGATTTTTTCACTCATTCATTCATTTGCTCATTCATTCATCAAACACGTATAAACACATACTTTGTAGAAAGCACTGTGCCGTGTATCAAGGCCCCAGATCTCAGGATCTAGTAGAATAAGGTGAGTCTAGACATTCAACACCCAACAAACTTCTGTGAGCACCTGTTCTGCCAAGACACGCATCTGAACCAAAAGGCAAAGAGCACCAGTGACATTGCATCTGGGGGCCATGTGTTGGTCCACCTGCTGTCCCGTGTGTGCTGCCCCTTCTGAGCCCAGGAATATGAAACGAAGGAAGGCAGGACAGTGACGATTGCAAGTGAGAGCATGTCTCTTAGAACAAATCTGTGCTTAGAAAAACCCTCCTGAGATTCTAATGAGAATCCTGCCTGCTGAAACTGGTACTCTCCCTTTGCTCTTGGGTGTGACAGGCATCAGTACTGGCATCTCCCTGGGGTCCTCTCCTGATGCCTCTGAAGACAGACTGTCAGTCTCCCACCCTTGGGGCAGCAAGGTGACTCACTTCCTTTGGAAAGCAGAGCCTCTGTGTGCACGGTCCACATTCTGTGCTTGGCCCTCCTGGGTGCCACAGGACTTCGGTAAATGGATGAAGAATCAGGGATGTGTGCGAGATTGTATTTTCCAAAATTGGCTTCAGTGATAGTTCTTCCAGAACCTGACCACACCTCATTAAAAGGGAATCTATTGTCTCTTGTCTTCAAGTCGGGCAGACTGTGACTGCCTCTGCCAGGAGAATGCGACACAGCTCTGCCTGGGTCTGTCTGTCTGCCTCTCTCATTTTGTCTATCTCTCTCTACTCTCCCTGGGAACCCATCTCCACGCTGGGAGAAAGCACAGCGTAGGGAGAGACCACATATCGGTGTTCTGGACAGCAGCCCCAGGGGAGGTCTCAGCTGAGAGCCAGCGTCCACCCTCAGTCACCCTGAGCGAGTGAGTGGGTTTAGGATCACTTCACCAGAATCCCTCAAGCCACCCTGCCTGAAGTGCTGGTTACAGAGGAGGTGATCTGTCCCCACAAACCCTTCCCGAATCGAAGAGTCACAAGTGTCATTGTTTTAAGCCACAGAATTTTAGAGGGGTTTGTTATGCTGCGATAGATAACCATATTTTGTTGTTGCTGTTGTTTAGTCACTAGGTCGTGTCCAACTCTTTTGAGACCCCATGGACTGTAGCCCTCCAGGCCCCTCTGTTCATGGGATTTCCCAGGTAAGAATACTGGAGCAGGTTGCCGTTTCCTTCTCCAGGGGATCTTCCCCACCCAGGAATTGAACCTGCATCTCCTGCATTGCAGGTGGATTCTTGACTGATGAGCCACCCACAAATTCTTTGCAGCTCCTCTGATCAAGAGTTGGAGACTACTTCCCCCACCCTTGAATCTGGGCTGGCTTTGCCCAGTAGAACACAGCAGAGGTCACGGGCAATGGCCAAGCCTAGGCCTCAAGGGCCTTGCACATTCTCTTTTCACTTCTTGCTGCGCCAAAATGCCACGAGAAGTAGCTGAGCTAACCTGCTGGATGCTGGAGACAAGGCCCAGCTGATGGGCAGCACCAACTTCGAGATAAGTGGAAGTGAGTTCACCTGAAAGCCTCCTGTCCCAGTGAAACCACTGACTGCAGCCACGTGAGGGATCCCTGGCAAGAACCCAGCCCAAACTGCTGATCACCCCCCGCCACCCGGATTGAGAGTAAATATTCTTGTTTTAAGCCCTTGAGTGTGTTACATACCTGTAGATACCTGCCTGATAATATCACCTTTCTGTTTCCGAACCAACCTACGAACTGAGAGGGATTTTGAGAGCCCAGTGCTGTACCTGGTGTGGCACCAGTGAAGTGGGTGAGATTGTCGGCCCCAGGAGCTGCCTGCCTGGTGGAATTGCAGGGAAAATGAAGTCTCACTGGAGTTAGATTGCTAGCTGACAACTCAAACCATTCTTCCCCATTCATGGTGAGGGGATGGTATCCCAGCAGCACATGGGCTGCTTGGCTGCCAATTGCTCTCAGCCTCCCTTGCATCCATGAGCCATGGGACTAGGCTCTCTCCATGGGACGCGGGAGGAAGTGACCGAGGCCCCCGGACTAAAAGCCTATAGGTCAGCTGGGCTCCTTTTCACCCTGACAGATTTGAAGGAGCCAGGGTCTCCACGTCCCTTTTGGAGAAGAGCTTCTTACCACACCGACACTCAAACTGCACCAAGGAAGCTATGACTCTCCTGTTTGCATTTTGGGTTCTCTCTTTCAGGAGTTCAGTTTTAACCTCTTTTATACAACTGGCTTCTCCTGCAAGGTGGCTGGCAGCGGCCCAGGTCTAAAGACTTGGAACTGGATGTTGGGAGAAAGTGGACAGGGTTTATTTTTAATAGAGTATAAGCTTCAGGAGGGCAGGACCTTTATTCTTTTGGTTCAGACTTATTTCTTGAATCCAGTGCTGGAAAGGGAGCCTGACTCCAAGAAGATGCTCAATAAGTATTTATCAAACAGGTCAGTGATGCTGAAAAAAAAAATAGCATTTCCACATCCAAGGACAGTGCTTATGTATCCTCTTCAGATGGGGGCTCCTGGAGGGCATAACTGTGACTTCTGCTCAGACTGGGGCTTGCAGAGGACAGTTCTGTTTCTGCCTTCAGACTGGGGCTCCCTGAGGGCAGGGTTGGGTCTCTCCATAGGCTCAGGCTCCCTGAAAACAGGTCTGTGTCTCCCCCTAGATGGGGGCTTCTCAAGGATAGGTCTGTGCCTCCCCTCAGATTGAAAGAAACTGAAAATCTTAGTCGCTCAGTTGTGTCCAGCTCTTTGCCACCCCATGGACTGTAGCCTGCCAGGCTCCTCTGTCCATGGGATTCTCCAGGCAAGAATACTGGAGTGGGTTGCCATGCCCTCCTCCAGGGATCTTCCAGACCCAGGGACTGAACACCGGCCTCCTACATTGCAGGCAGATCCATTACCCTCTGGGCCACCAGGGCTGTGTCTCTACTCACACTGAGGCTTCCTGAAAGCAAGGCCAAGTCCCCCTTCAAACTGGTGCTCCCTAATTGGCTGTGTCTTCACTGATACTGGGACTCCCTGAGGCAGGGCTGTGTCTGCCCTCAGACTAGGGCTCCCCAAGGACCTGAATGTGTGTGTCTGTTCTGACTGGGGCTCTTGAGAACTGGGCTATGTCCGCCTGTCAGACTGCGGGTCCCTGAGGGCTCACAGGGACTTCTGGGCAGGGATGCTTTTCTCCCTCTGACTGGACTCCTTGTTGCAGACCTGGATCTCCTGTCAGATTGGGTCTCCCTGAAAGCAGAGCTGTGTTTCCCCTCAAACTGGGGCTACCTGAGTCAGGGCTGTGTCCCCCACCCTGTCTGAAACTCCCTGAGGGAGGGTTTTCTCTCCCCTTCATACTGGGGCTCTCTGAGGGTTGGGCTGTATCCCCCCACCTCTAGACTGGGTCTTTTCTGAGGCAAGGCTGTCTCCTCCTTCTGCTCAACTCCATAAATCTGGAATCCCCTGAGGGCAAGTCTCCTGGTCCCTTCATTTTCTCAGGACCAGATCAGCGCCTGGCTTCTGATACCAATGCAGGCAAGAATATTTGGTGTTCCTCCCCTGCTCCTAGCCTCCTCTAATTTGGGCAGTGACTGTAACAGGGGCTGCAGATGGCATCCAATGATGGCAGAGGGCGGTTAAGCACCCTTGGAATGAAGCTTAGCCTCATTACAGCTTGTTTGAGAGAAGAGCCAATTAGGGAGGCAATTTTCCTTAAGCAGTCTGGAGAATGGAGTGAAATGATACCCAGACAGGGAAACAGCAGGCTCACCTAGCCTGGCTTCATGGAGGCCCATGCCTACCCCCTCGCCTCCAAGAGGTACCCCCAGCCACTCGGATGTGGCCAGTGGGTAGAGAGGGGCAGTGAAGCCCCACTTGAGGTCAAGGTTTCTGAGTTCTACATGTCCAGCTCCTCCCCCATGCTGCCCCCCACTAACTTAACATTTCATGGGACTAAACACCCCCAGCTTCTGAGCTTCACGCTCATGGTGTTGGGAAATTTTTCTTGATCCCTAATCTGCCTTCTTTGGGGCTGCCTTTCTTTCTGTTATGTCCTTTGTGAAGAAGGAAAACAGGAAGCATTCTCAGGAGAGGCTCAGAGCCCCTCTCGCCTCACCGTCTTCATTCACAAAGTCCCATCTCTTTTGTTCTCCGGCAGATTCAGGGGCGATGGTTTCCCGGGAGTTCTGTGTTGGCCGGGACTGCATGGGGAACAAACTACAGAAACCCAGCTTAAATGACTGAACTAAGAGGGGAGAAAAAGGAGGGGTGGGGGACTTAGGGGGAGGATTCAGAATACCTTTCATAATCAAAGGAAGGGAGGGATGAGCAGGCAGGAGAGCCTTGGGAATAACTGGATGCCAGGACTCAAATGCTAACACCACGTTCTCTCATTTCCCCTCTGGTTTCTACCCCTCTGCCTGAATTCTCTTAGATCCTCTACATGGCAGGCACCATGGCTTTCTCTCTTTTGTCTCATAGCATCTCCATCAGGGAGGAAGGGAACCTCTCCCAGCTTCAATTTAAAGAATTCCTGGGGAGAACTCTGATTGGCCCAGCTTTGGCTCACTCCTCAACTGGTCATCTATGGCCAATGGTGGGGAACGGTGCATAATACACTCCCTCTACTAGGATCCCAGAGCTGGACAAGTGGAGAGTATCCCCTGGAAGATGGGGAAGGAATGGCAATCCCAGGAGAGGGGTGGGGGCTGGGAAGACCATGAAAGAGTACTCAATTATGGGGGCACAGCTGTCTCCTTCCCTCACTGTGTGGCAACTTGTCAAATAGTTTATCTCTCTCCTTCATTTGAAACCAGCATAAAAAGTTCCTATTATTATCACTCATGGTATACAGATGAGGAAACCAAGGCTCAGTCAAGCTAAATAACTTGTCCCAGCTCACACACAACTGCTAAGTGAGAGAGCCATAACTTGAACCTCAAACTCTGGGTGGCACAGATCTGGGAGGAAGGCGAATTCAGTCTATATGATGAGCTGAAGTTGGACATGTGAAGCGGAACTCCTAATGTCAGGCAGATTGTGCCACGTGTCAGCAGGGTTTACACAGAACTGAAGGGAGCCAGATTCCAGGGGCAGAGTCAAGCAGGCTCCAGCAATCAGGACTTAGTAATGTCTGACTCTTGCAACCCCATGGACTGTAGCCCTTCAGGCTCCTCTGTTCATGGGATTTTCAAGGCAAGAGTCCTGGAATGGGTTGGGATTTTCCTCCCTCGGGGGATCTTCTGACCCAGGGATGGAACCTGCCCCAGGCTTCCCAGAGGAGGTGTCATTTTCGAGCATAGTGGGATGGTTTGGGCTGCTCCAGAGAGAGGGCACGGGTAAAGAGCCACAGGTGCTAGCAGTTGGGAGTAGAGTGGTGCCCATCCTGTGGCAGCACAGGCGTTAGACTTGGAAGTGAGCCCTTCAACTAGCTGAGCCACGCTGGAGGCACAGCGCTGAGCACTGTGACAAACACAGTGACAGGCACATAGTAGGTGCTCAGTAAGGGGTGGTAACTACTACTCAGCTTAGGTGCTGACCACACTGCCAGGATTCCTGTCAGCCTGCTGATCGATGGGGGCTGTGAGAGAGAACATTCTCGACTCCTGAGCACCTACTGTGCGCTGTGCACTTTACCACATTCTGCAGAAGGGAAATACCGAGAGCAGGGACTGTGTATGTTTGTTCTGTATGTGTCATGCACATAGTAGGTGCTCACCGATACCTGATGAGTCTGCAAGATAGGCCTCGTAACCCTCATTTTGCAAACGGAGAAACTGAGGCTCAGAGAATTAACTTGTCTAAGGTCACATGGCTAGAAAGTGAAGGAAGCAGGTTCTGCTAATTTCCCAAAACTATTTTTTTCGGTGAGCAACCCCAGCTGCCTCCTTGGGAAGAGGTGGTTTCCAGGTAGAGGAGGTGGGGTTGGGGTCCTGCCTCCCCCATCAGACTCACAGATAAGAGGTGTGTTTCACTCTCCCTCTGCCCTTGCAGGGCCCTGCTCAGAGTTTAAGCTCTTCAGACCTGGATGAGCGGCAGAGGAGAGAGGGAACTGGCAGAGGCTTGAATGGTCTGGCACCTGGGAGTATACCAGCTGCTGCCTGGGGAGTCTGGGGGAGGCAGCCTTAGCAGCAGGGCAGCCTGCTAATTAGGACACGGTTTTTATGACTCACTACTCCAAGATGTCATTTTCTAGGCTTGGTGTTGGGGGTGGGAGTGGAGAAGGCACACACGGAGTTGTTTTTAATTACATTTGGTTTGCTAATTTCCGATAGAAAATAAATATTTACTGGGAGCCCTATTTCTTCATTTCACGCCAGCTGACTTCTGAGTTTATCGGGAGCCTGAACTGGCATCTCCAGCTCACCTCCTGCCCCCACCCCCACCCCCCCCCGACCCCCACCCCCC
>ML661332.1:14023601-14040556 GCA_007570785.1 Antilocapra americana
CCAAGGGACTCTCAAGAGTCTTCTCCAACACCACAGTTCAAAGCATCAGTTCTTCGGTGCTCAGCTTTCTTTATAGTCCAACTCTCACATCCATACATGACTACTGAAAAAATCATAGTTTTGACTAGACGGATCTTTGTTGGCAGAGTAATGTCTCTGCTTTTAATATGCTGTCTAGGTTGGTCATAACTTTTTTTCCAAGGAGCAAGCGTCTTTTAATTTCATGGCTGCAGTCACCACCTGCAGAGATTTTGGAGCTCCCAAAAATAAAGTCTCTCACTGTTTCCATTGTTTCTCCATCTATTAGCCATGAAGTGATGGGACTGGATGCCATGATCATAGTTTTCTGAATGTTGCATTTTTAGCCAGCTTTTTCACTCTCTTCTTTCACTTTCATCAAGAGGCTTATTAGTTCTTCGCTTCCTTCCATAAGGGTGGTGTCATCTGCATGTCTGAGGTTATTGATATTTCTTCCTGCAATCTTGACTCAGCTTGTGCTTCATCCAGCCCAGCATTTCACATGATGTACTCTGCATAGAAGTTAAATAAGCAGGATGACAATATACAGCCTTCACATACTTCTTTCCTGATTTGGAACCAGTCTGTTGTTCCATGTCCAGTTCTAACTATTGCTTCTTGATCTGCATACAGATTTCTAAAGAGGCAGGTAAGGTAGTCTGGTATTCCTATCTTTTGAAGAATTTTCCATAGTTTGTTTTGATTCACACAGTCAAAGGCTTTGGTGTAGTCAATAAAGCAGAAGTAGATGTTTTTGTGGAACTCTCTTGCTTTTTTGATGATCCAACGGATGTTGGCAATTTGATATCTGGTTCCTCTGTCTTTTCTAAATCCAGCTTGAACATCTGGAAGTTCACTGTTCATGTACTGTTGAAGCCTGGCTTGAAGAATTTTGAGCATTACTTTGCTAGCATGTGAGATGAGTGCAATTGTGAAGTAATTTGAACATTCTTTGGCATTGCCTTTCTTTGGGATTGGAATGAAAATTGACCTTTTCTAGTCCTGTGGCCACTGCTAACTTTTCCAAATTTGCTGGCGTATTGAGTGCAGCACTTTCATAGCATCATCTTTTAGGATTTGAAATCACTCAACTATAAAGATCCACTTAATCTACTGACTGTTCAGTAAGGGGCTCAATAAATGTTAGTTTTCTTCCTTCCTCCTGCATGCATGTAAGATGCTTCAATCCTGTCCCTATGGGCTGTAGCCCTCCAGGCTCCTCTGTCCATGGGATTCTCCAGACAAGAATCCTGGAGTAGGTTTCCATGCCCTCCTCCAGGGGATCTTCCCCACCCAGGGACTGAAACTGCATCTCTTATGTCTCCTGCATTGTCAGGCAGATACTTTACCACTAGTGCCACCTGGGAAGACCCTGTATTCCTACTGAGAATCTGTGATTCTTAACACCATCTGCACCTTAAAATTATGTAGGAAACTTTTAAACAATACAGTTGTTCAGACCTCACCCATTGAGATTTGGATTTAATTGGCCTGTGGTAGGGCTTGAGTATGGGTTTTGTTTTGTTTGTTTTTTTGACCCTGCCTCAAGCCTTGTGGGATTTTTAGTTCCCCTGCCAGGGATCAAACCCTCACCCTTGGCAGTGAAAGCACAGAGTCCTAACCACTGGACTACCAGGGAATTCTGAGCAGGGGTTATTTTGAAAAATCTCTTGTTAAAGGATGCATTTTTTTAAGATAAAATAATGATACCCACAGAAATATAAATTGAACACATAGCAAAATCATATTCAACTTATTCATTAATGAGGGAACCGGTAAGATGTTATAACTGGTTCAAATCCAACAACACGGACACATACACAATCACAAATGCTGAGATGAATTTACAAAGAGATGCAAATCCACTGAGTAATAATCAAATAATCAATTGCGTTCCATTGAGGGAAATTCATTTGCATTTCTGTGGATAAGAATCATTTGCATTACATTATGCTCTCTGTAATTTACAGAGTTGTCAAAAAGCTCAGAGGTACTGAAAGATGCAGACCTCTGTGAAATCAGATAGCTGGACTGGTATGTGAAACAGGACACCCAGTGATCTGCTGTTTGGTGCATTTCAATGACTTCCATTGAAGTCATTCCCAGCCAGAGGAGCGCACCCTGCCTTAGCCCTTTTCATGTAATTCTGTGATGACTGTTCTCACACTGTATTGTAGTTATTATTTGTGTCTGAGCTGTCTCACCTATGACAGAGGAGTCCTGAAGTATAGGATTCATATTCTATTTATCTTTGTAGCCCAGGACCCACCACACTGCCTGGCCTACTTTATAAGTGCTTTAAAACTGTTGAATTCATAATTGAATTGAATTGGATATCTTGAAGGAACAAGCAGCACAAGTAGTGTTTTTATTTCTCTTTGGCTGCTCTGGGTCTTGTTCCTGTGCTCGGGCTTTCTCTAATGGCAGTGAGCGAGCTTGCTTCTTATGGTGTCTTCTCTTGTGGCGCGTGGGCTCGAGAGTATATGCTCAGTAGCTGTGGGACACAGGTTTAGTTGCCCCATCCAGACCAAGAACTGAACCCATGTCCCCTGCATTGACAGACAGATTCTTTTTAATTTTATCTTAAACCTTTTGTTGGGTAATAACCAATTAATAATGCTGTGATAGTTTCAGGTGAATCGAGAAACAACTCAGCCATACATAAACATGTATCCATTCTCCCCCAAACTCCCCTCTCATTCAGATTGTAGGCTGATTTTTAACCACTGGGTCACCAGGGTAGTCCCAGAACAAGCAGTGTTATTTTCCATCTTCTGATGAGGAAGCTGAAGCCTTGAAAGTCTCTGATCTTATTACATAATCAGCTTGTGATAAAGTTGGAACGCAAACCCTCTCATCCATTTCCTCTTTCGATCTTACTTCATTCGACAATGAGTAGCCACTCTGCACCAGTCACTGCGAGTAGTGGGCTTCTGCTGTCCTTGCTCTCAAAACCTTACATGTAGGGCAACATGCTTAGAGAATGTGAACTAGAATGCCTGAAGTCAGCAATTATTAGCCTTGCGACTCTAGACAAATTACTTGGCTTTTCGGCGCTTTCATTTTCTCATCCATAAAATAGGGAAGCCTACCATAAAAGGATTAAGTAAGGGAATAGGGTGCAAAGTGTTTACAGCAGCTGCTGGTGCTATAATAATCTGTGAAAGACGAGGAAAGCTTGGATCCTCCCGCTGCTTGAGAAGCTCAATCTAGTGGGATGAAAAGAGTGGATCGTGGTTGGGGCATGTGCTGAGTGCAGCCATAGGGATATGAGGTGGACTATGGGAGTTGGAGAGCTGGACTTCTGGAGAATTGAGTCCTTAAGCATTAGCATAGGAAACCACACGGGGTTTCCCACATGGCTCAGTGGTAAAGAATCCGTCTGCCAATGCAGGAGACACAGGAGACTCCTGTTCAATCTCTGGGTCAGGAAGATCCCCTGGAGGAGGAAATGGCAGCCCACTCCAGTGTTCTTGCCTGGAAAATTCCACAGACGGAGGAGCCTGGCGGGCTACAGTCCATGGGGTCGCAAACAGTCGGACACGACTAATACCCTTTAGCCACTTAAACAACAGGGTCATGAATCTGGGTTCAGCTTTATGGAATCCTTTACCTCGAGGTCTCTCCCAAGGCTTCAGTCAAGGTGTTAGCCAGGACCACAGTTCTTTCAAGGCTAGGCTGGGGCAGGATCCAGTTCTAAGCTCACTCAGTGGCTTTTTGGTAGGATTCAGATTCTCAGGGGTGGCTCCTTGCCACGTGGACCTCTCCATAGGTCAGTTCATACCATGGCATCTGGCTTCATCACAGTGAGCGAGAGAGGGAAGGTGCCCTAGACAAAGCCATAGTCTTTTTTTTTTTTGGCTGTGCTGTGTCTTTGTTGTGGTTCTTGTGGCGTGAGAGCTTCTCTGGTTGTGGATCACAGGCTTAGTTTCCCCCCCCAGCATGTGGGATCTTAGTTCCCCTATTAGGGATGGAACCTGTGTCCCCTGCATTGGGAGGCAGAATCCTAACCACTGGACCATCAGGGAAGCCCTGCCATAGTCATTTATAACATAACCTCAGAAGTGACTTGTGCTCTCGTCCAATCTTCATTAGAAGCAAGCCATTAGCTCCAGCCCACTTTCAAGGGGAGAGGATTACACAGGGCATGAACACCAGGAGAAGGGATCTTCAGGGATGCCACAGCCCCCGTCTCTGCCTTGCATTTACCATCGGGGCATCAAATCAGTACACCTAAATAGAAATCAGTCAGAGAAGGAAGGTAGTCATAGAGGTAGTACAAGTTCAGAGGTGGCTCACAGAGAGGTGTCTGGTTGGAGGAATCAGGATGGTTTCTTGGAGGAGGCAGCATTAACAGTGGACGTGGAAAGAGTGGAGGATACACCCTTGGCTGAGAAGGGGGAAGCCGGGTGAAGGACACAGCATAGGCAAAGGCAGGGATGTGGGCAAGTGAAGGGCCTGCTCAGATGTCCAGATATCAAAACCATCTCACTTGGGAATTCCCTGGCCATCCATCCAGTGGTTAAGACTCTGTGATTTCATTGCTAAAGATACCAGTTTGATCCCTGATTGGGGAACTAAGATCCCACAAGCCAAAAAAAAAAAAAAAAAAAACCCCAAAAAAGCAAAAAACACTATCTCACTTGAGTAGAACCTCTATAAAGAAGGGGAGAGTAAAGTGGTGGCAGTGGAGATTGGAACCATAGGTAGATGGCTTCCACTGTTAGATGAGGGAGCTCTCTCCTTGACTAGAGGATGAGGGCGAGGGCCAGGGGCTGAAAGAGGCGTGGTTTCCGTTACTACCGAGTTCAGGACTGAGGGGCTCTGAGTCCAGTCCCTCCAGCCTGGCTGCGAGACCCCCACCCCTTCTCCTGTTGTAGTTTGGACGCACTGAAGTCATTGACAACACCCTTAATCCTGACTTTGTGCGCAAGTTCATCGTGGATTACTTCTTCGAGGAGAAGCAGAACCTCCGTTTTGACCTGTAAGTAGAAGATGGTGCCGAGGCTGGAGCTGGGGAGGGAACCACGGTTGGGAGGTGGGGCTCCAGGACCTGTTGTTGGGGTGGCGATTTCCTCACTCAGGAAGGTAGGAGAGCTGTCATACCAGAGGAAGCCCTGGGTTGACCTGGGAGAAAAGTGACTATTAGTTGAAGTCCAGCCCCACCCACATCAGGAGATGGAAGAGAGGTGGGGAGAGGAAACAAAGGCACCCCTCCATTTGTCTAGTGTTGAAGGGCACTGGACCAGCTACCTGATTCTGGGGCGGGTGGTTGAGGAAGATCTTGGGGACAACTCCAGCTCTACCTCCAGGGAGCCCAAGGGCCCAGTGAACTCTCCTTCTGTCAAAGCTTGTTCTGGGGGCAGGTCCCCTCTAGTTTCCCCTCCTGCAGAGGTTACCCGGCTGATCAGACTCAAAGCATCTGTGTGTTCATCACAAGGATGCAGAGTGCCCCTCTCCTGAGGTTAAAGGTGACAGTGGGGTTTTAGTCTGCTGAGTAGGTGGAGGAGTGTTTTGTTCAGGGTATAGGGCGGTTATAAAGGACTGTGCCCCCAGAGAATTGTGGATGGAATGGGGAAAAGGGGTTGGCAAAGAAGGAGCAAAGGAAAAAAATACAGTAAAAGGAGACAAACGTGGAGGGAGCAATAGGAGGACTTGAGGCCCAGGGCAGTCAATGCAGCCCATTGCAGGGAAGTCAGCTTCGCAGGTGGCACAGTGGTAAAGAACCTGCCTGCTGATGCAGGAGACACAAGAGACATAGGATGAATCCCTGGATTGGGAAGATTCTCTGGAAGGCAGCACAGCAACCCATTCCAGTATTCTTGTCCAGAGAATCCCATGGGCAGGGGAGCCTGGCAGGCTACAGTCCATGGAGTTGCAAAGAGTCGGATGCTACTGACTGACTAACACATACACAATTTATATATGGGCTTCCCTGGTGGCTCAGTGGTAAAGAATCCACCTGCCAATGCAGGAGATGTGGGTTCGATCCCTGGGTTGGGAAGATCCCCTGGAGAAGGAAATGCCAACCCACTCCAGTATTCTTGCCTGGGAAATCCCATGGACAGAGGAACCTGGAGGACTGCAGTCCATGGGGTTGAAAAGAGTTGGACATGACTTATTGGATGAACATAACTTATATAGAGTGAAGTTCCCAACTCTTAAGAACCCTACCCCATGATGCATTTTGATATCCATTTATCACCCAGATCAAAAGACACACTAGGTCTAGCACCTTAGAAGGCTCCCATTCGTGTTTCTCTGCTATTATTCCCAGAAATGTCCACTGTATTAGTGCCTGATCTGGGGAGAGCATGGGTTCTGGCTCAGCTCAAGAAGCCAGACAGTTAAGGGCAGGCTGCCCCAGCTGCCTTCACCATCTCTGTGTGTTCCCTGCAGGTATGATGTTGACTCCAAGAGTCCTGATTTATCCAAACACGTGAGTTCTGCCAGCACCTGCCCAGCAATTCTGAAAGTCTCCTAAATGCCAAACTCTGAGTTGGCCTTGAGCTTCACTATGACACAGAGTGTGTGTCTGATGCTATATCCTGTCATTTCAGAGTCCTCATATATCCAGGGGTGGGGTGATGGGTGAGGAAGGACGACTGTGAGCCTAGTGGGTGACGGTGGTCTTTTTTGCACCCTGGATGTGCAGGATTTCCTGGGCCAGGCCTTCTGCACCCTTGGAGAGATTGTGGGGTCCCCTGGGAGCCGCCTGGAGAAGTCCCTCACGTAAGTATACAGGGAAGTGGAGCCTGTCTGGGTTGCTTCCTCAGTGATGGTCCAACTTCCTGTTCATCCTTGCTGAGGGCTGGCTCAGGGGAGGGGCAAGCTGTCAGCCCATCATCATGGGCAGTTGGATATAGAGACTGAAAGGGGCTTGCCCTTGCAGGACTTTTAACCCAATTATCTTGGAGGGACCTCAGCTCTATTATTAGAGCCCCACATTCTTTAGAATGGCCCGAGACATTATCTAGTCCTCTCCCAACCCCCACCCTGTCATTATATAGGGGAAGAAACTGAAGCCCAGAGAGGGAAGTGATTTGCCCAAGGCCACATAGCAAGGAAGTAGAAGAGCTAGGATTTGAACTTAGGGATCTGCTCACATAGAGTAGCCTTCAGATTTTTCAGATGGTGAAGCCCTCCCCATCCCGCCCTGCCCCTGCATCACGTAGGGTTTTCAGTGCTTTAGGGGAAAACTATTACACTGCACAGGCTCCGTCATGAGGAGTCCCAAGGCTTCTCACAGTGGAGCCTGAGGGCGGCTTCAGGGACCAGCCAGGGTTGGCCGCAGTGGGGTGACTTTTGTCCCTGTTTCTCAGGAAGCCCCAGGAGCAGGGCCCAGGCAAGAGAGGCCTGCAAACTGGGACACATGTCCAGGTCACAGGGCAGGGTGGGCAGATAAGCTGCCACCCCCCCGCCCCGCTTGCTTCTGCCAATTTCACACTGGGCGGTGTCCCCTCACCATGATCAATAACTGCAGAATGTGTTATTAAGGGGAGGGGATGGCTCTCTTTCCCAGGCCCTATCTCTAACCCCCAGTGACTGTGTGGAAACTGCAGAGCCTCCAGAGAGTCCTCCTTGTCCCCTAAAAGATCTCCTCCTCTGGCTTCACAGAAAATAGTGATAAATGATAAATATCATTTCTTGAGAATAGGGAGTAGTCCCATGTTTGAGGGCTCTAAAGCTTATAGAATTTGGGTCCCAGGAGTGAGAGTGTGTCTGCCCCTCTCAGCTCCCAACTGCCTGGGTCAAAAGCACATGAGTTATTTGGGTCTCTTTCCTGTGTTGTCCCCTGGCCCTCCTGGGGTGGAGGGGCACATCTTCGGTGGGGGTGGGGGGGATGGAGAAAGACTTTGGACTGGGGAGGAGCTAGTAGGAGGAGCTTTAAAGGTCAAACAGGATCTAAAATGTGGAGATGCAGGGTGCTGGTGAAGGAGGGGACCTACTTCCCCCACTGAAGCTCTCATATGTCCAAGTCTAGTTGTTTCCTTGCTTAGACCTATGAATGGCTTCCTTTCAATGGGTATCTGTTCTGGGCCAGACAGTGTTTCGTCTCTGTGACCTCACGAGATCAATCTCCCCATTTCACAGCCCCCACAACTGAGCCTCAGCGAGGTCACGCAGAGGTTCTCAAACCAAAGCCAGCATCAGCATCCCCTGGAGGGCTGATTTCACGCAGACTGCTGGGCTCTCAACCTCAGGTCTGGGCAAGGGCCTGAGAGTTTCCATGTCTAACACACCCCCAGGGGAGGTGATACTGCTTGTCCAGGAACCACACTCTGAGAACCTCTGAGGTGAAGTTGCCCAGAGCTTCACCTTGTTAGGTTTGGGAAGAATATCTCTCCTTCCCCTGGCCTGTGGCTCTTGGACCTGTTCTGATGTTTGATCCAGAACAGAAACCTCCTCTCCAAGGATCTCAGTGATGCCAAGAGTTCTGGCCTCTCAGGACAGGGATACTCAGCTCACGACATGCTCTTTCTCTCTCCACAGAATAGGAGCGTTCAGCCTGAATTCCAGGACAGGCAAGCCCATGCCAGCTGTGTCCAACGGGTAGGCCATCAGACACCTCTGGCCCTGGAGTCCTCAGACATACAACCAGCTCTGCAGAAGGGGGCCTCAGGGTCCTGGTCCCGTCCCCGCTCCCACTACTGTGCCTTCTTCAGTCCTGCTCGGGGGCACGGACAGGGTCCTGAGTCCCTCCTAAAGGACCCAGGCACTTGAGGCCACTCTGCAGCTGGCCCTCCCCCTACCAGAGGGCTCCAGCATCCCCTACCCCAGAGGTCAGAGGACTTTGGGGAGCCGGGTAGGGCTTAGAGGTAGGGGCTATTTCTGGGCATCAACAGGGACTGGGCCCTCTTCCTTCCTGTCCTCTCCTCAGGCCCACTTTCTTCCCCCTCCCACCTCTCAGCCTTCTCCTCCCTTGTCTTTATCTCCTCTCTTCTCCAGTGCTTCCAGTGCTGGACATCAGCCTCCTCACAGAGTAGATTCTGCTAAACCTTCACTCTCTACATTTGCTCACCAGCTGTGGTGGGCTAGCCACGTTCCCCCAGCCCCAACCCTGACCATCTGCTTTTGGCTGGCCTCATGCAGATATGGCCACGAAGACCCTCCCACTCCTTCCCTTTCCTCTCCTGGTTGGAGAGAGTGTCCACACCTGGCAAGGAGTTGGGGGACCAGGGTAGGGAGCATCTGCCTAGGGGACCCACGTGGAGGGGCCACTGGCCTTTGCTGAGGGCTCCTAGAAGTTGGGATCTCAGTAGCTGGATTGTCCATCAGACTAGCGGGATGTAGGGGCCTTCAGGGGACCCAGGGATGCTCACAGCCCAGGAAGGGTATCGATGCTAATTTACAAGAAGAGTACAGAAGCAGCAATTGGAGAGGGAGCAGGAGTCAGAGAGAGAAATAGAAAGGGAGAGCTAATGGGAAGGGAGGGAGAGAGAGAAAGGCCGGGCAGGTGGGAGCAGACTGGGGCTGGAGAGCGTGGAAGGAAAGATCGGAAATAGACAAGGGGCTAAGAGGCAAGGAGAGGAACAGATGGAGGAACATTGGACAGAGGCTGGTGTGAGCATTCTATCTCCCTGATCAAACAAATCAATCTTTACTAGCAAGCAGGGCCGGCAGGGGGTGGAGGGGCTTTGGGTTACTCAGCTCGGCTGCCCAAGTCTAGGGGGACAAGCTGGCCACCTGGCTAGGGCAGGAGACACTCCAGCTGCAGGCCTGCTCTGGCCACCTCATCTGGAGGGATCCGGGCCATCTCATCAGCCCCCCGCAGAGGGCCAGCTCCCCTGCCTCCCCTGCCTCCTCTGTTTGAGAATCTCTCCCTTCAAGAGCTGGCACTGGAGAGAGCTCCATCAGTGGTTCTCTGAAATGTGGTCCACAGCCAGCGTGTTGTGGCCCTGCGGCTGGCTCAAATGTGGGCTGAATTTCTTCAGCTTTGCAGAGTTGTAAAGGGAACCAGGCAGGGAGAGAAATGGTGCGCTTGAGGGCCTCCTCCGTGTCAGGCATGGTGTGTGTGCATATTATTTTGTAAAATGGAGGCTACAGTCACACCCATTTTATGGGCTAGGAAACTGAGACTCAGAGAGGTGCAGTAATGAGCATGCAGCTACTGGACAGCTGCCATTTTCTTCTCCCTCTCAGGGGCCTGGCTGCCCTGGGGCCTCCCCCCGCTGGGGTTAGTCCTAAACATCAGAGTAAGATGGGCTGGCACCTGGGTGGGGTGGTGTCCCTCCTGACCAAAGGAAGAGGTCATGGTAGAATCCCATCCTGGGAACTTGCTCCCCTAAGGAGGATTCTCGGGGCGGGGGGCAACTTCATGTCCTGGTCGCCCATCTCATAGAGGAGCCTCAGGGTTGGCCGAGATCTCTCTCCCCCAGAGAGACCCCAGCCAAGAAGTTGCAGGGGAGGGAGCCATGGGAGACGGCCTGGGTGTGCTACCCAGAGTACACCCATCCTCCTGTTTTACTACCTCTTACTGTTCTCCTTCCTTCGATGGATCAGAGTGGCTCAGAGCTGGGATGTGCCGGGACTCTGGGGATCAGCTGGGTGCAGGGTGGGGTGGCTAGCCCACGAGGTCTTTTGCCCACAGAAGTGGTCTCTGGACGGAAAGTTTGAGAACCACTGGTCTGGAAGCCTCCGGGTGAGTCTGGATGCTTTTCTAGGACTTTCAATGCAGACAGTACCCTTCTCGGTGGGCTCTTGGGGAGCAGGGGGTGGGGCAAATCCAGGCCTGGGGGCCTGGCCCAGGAAGCAGCGCCCTAGGTTACAGGAGACTCTGTCTTCTTAGGGGCTTCAGAGCAGATCTGCTGGATGGTGGTGGGGAGGTGAGGGGTGGGTGAAGAGGCCTGATTCAGGGAGACCTCAGGCTTGTGGCCCTGTCTTTGTCTGACTTTTCATTCTCTCATCTTCTCCTCTCTCAGCGGTGTCCCAGGGAAGAAATGTGGCACCATCATCCTGTCCGCTGAGGAGCTCAGCAACTGCAGAGTGAGTGGCAGAGGGATGATAGGACACGGGGTGGGGATGGGGCGGTGGCAGAGGGCAGGTTGGCCTGCCCTGTGGTCCTTGAAGGCACTGGGGGCAGGCAGGGCTCTTCAGTCTACCTTGGCTGTTGTAGAAGTCCACAGCTTTGGAGCTGGAAGATGTCTCCCCTTTTTAGAGCTGAGCTGACTGAGGCACAGGGAGAGGGAAAAGCTCGCCCACGGTCAGCCGCTGAGCTGGGCTGGGAGCCCTGGTCCACTCCCCGTCATGGCCATGCTCACTTGTCCTTGAGCCAAGACTGCCTTGGCACCAACACTGGCAGCGGAGAAGCCTTTTCAGTCTGGGAGGCGGGGCGCTTGGCATTTAGTTGTCATTTTTCACTTTTAGCTCTGGAGTAGGGTGATGCCCCTACATGGGGCTGAGGGAGTGAGAGCATGTGGTTGGGGTGTGTGTGTGTGTGTGTGTGTGTGTGTGTGTATGCGTGTATGTTGGGAAGCCAGAGTCTGCAGTCCTACGCAGCCCTTGGTTTTGCTTCTTCTGTGGGACTGCAGAGAAGCAGGAGGTAGGGACAACTGAGGGGTAGCTGGGGGGTAGCCAGAGTCTTTACCAACGAGGCTGTAGTGTCCCAAACTCTGCATTCAGGGGCTTCCAGTTGGAGGATGAGACACAAAATTGATATTCTTTGGGAAGTACAGCAATGGCTAGATCAGCTCATCCAGTTGCTCTATCTGCTTTTCTGCTTGTCTGTTTACCTCGGTGGGTCTGGTAGACCTTGACCCCAGGACTAAACCTTCCCAACATGTACACCCAGCAGGGGGCAGGGTGAGCAGTGGGTGATCACAGAGGCTCTTCCGTGAATCTGTAATTGAATGAACAGGAAGCCCAAACCAAATGTTTAGGGGATGTTGATATAACTGCTACACCTGAATATGCTGGCGATCTGGACACTATTGGAGTCACCACAAGGGAGAGAGTCAGTTCAGTCCCTCAGTCGTGTCCGACTCTTTGAGACCCCATGGACTGCAGCACGCCAGGCTTCCCTGTCTATCACCAACTCCCAGAGCTTGCCCAAACTCATGTCCATCGAGTCAGTGATGCCATCCAACCATCTCATCCTCCGTCATCCCCTCTCCTCCCGCCTTCAATCTTTCCCAGCATCAGAGGCTTTTCCAGTGAGTCAGTCCTTTGCATCAGTTGGCCAGAGTATTGGAGCTTCAGGGAGAGAACAAGGGCAAGAACCCAGCCGATACGTAGACTAGAGCTTCTATTCAAGCTTCCTGAGCCTCAGTTTCTCCACCTGTATGCTAGGGCTGACAGGCTTCCTGTGAGGATTAAAGAAGATCGTGAAGGTAACTGTGCCCAAGGGGCTCTCCTCCTAGTGGGTGTCTGGGGAAGACTGAATCTGAATTCCCTGAAGCCTAAATCCAGTTTGCCCTCACGCTTCTAACTCAGTCGGTGGCTTCCTCCCTGGTTTATAATTAGACAAAGTAATACAAATGAAAGTGCTTTGGAAATTGTAAAGCTCTAGACAGTGCTGGGTGCTGCTATTGGTCTACTTTTCCGCGACTGGTAAACAGTGTATGTTTAGACTCTCCTCCTCCTCCTCCTCCTCCCCCACTCCACCCTCCCCCCTGCGTCCACGAATGGCAACAGCTTCTTTGATTTAAGCAGTTTCAGAGTAAATGGGGATGCGGGGCTCTCTCCCTTCCTCTTGAGATTGTCAGCTCCTTTTCTTTAGGGGCATCTTTGGCTGAGTTCTGTCTTTCCCTAGAATACTTGCAAGGAAAAAGAGACTAATTCCCAGCATCTGGCTGAATTAAAATAATTACATCTGATCGGCTTCTGTCATCCCAGCATTCAGTAGGAGGATCAAAGGAAGAGGGTGGAGTCTGAGAGATGGTTTTTCACCAGAGCTGGGCTTCCTGCTCAAATGAATATATTCTGCTGGAGCAGACAAACCCTCCCTTCATCCATGGGGATGGTGTGGGCAGGCAGGGACCAGAGAAGGATTAGAGTTGACTCCAGAGGGTCACCAGCTTGCTTTGATGAGTTATAGAAAAGCCCTTCTCATCGAGAATTTAAATACCAAGAAAGTTCCAACAATCGGAATTTAACCCCAGATATTATTCAGTGATACTTGATGTTGACAAGGCTGAGCTTAATCTCCTGAAGGGCCTCTGAATCACCAAAGAATTCATTATGGTCGTCAGTAAAACAGTGATTATTGCGTGTAATACTGACCAATATTTGCATAGTCCTCACAGTTGACTAAGACTCTCTTGCTGACAATCTATTTGATCATTCACCATGGGACTCAGGGGGCTTCCCTGGTGGCTCAGACAGTAAAGAATCTGCCTGCAATGCAGGAGACAGGGGTTCTATCCCTGGAACCAGACACTCCCCTGAAGAAGGGCATGGCAACCAATTTCAATATTCTTGCCTAGAAAATCCCATGGACAAAGGAGTCTGGCAGGCTACAGTCCAAGGGATCACAACTGAACAACTAACACTTTCACCTCTGTGGGACTCAGGGCTGGGTAGGTGTGAGTGCCCCAGTGTCCAGATGCAGAGAAGTTGGAGTGGCCTGCCTAAGACTGCAGGATTCTAATCCAAGACTGGGGTCTGAGAGTGTTTCCCTCACCCAGTGAAGTTCTGAACCTTCATGCATACATCAGCTGTGGGCTTTGTCAGGCCAGTAGCCTTTAGTAGGCCTGGTGAGTGGCTGGATTTCTAGAGAGAGGCAGGAGGGTGTTGTGAGTATGGGTGGTTAATAGCTCCTAGGCTTCCCCTTCCCAGACCCTGAGCTGCTTCTAGGCCTGCCAGGCAGCCAGACAGCCTCGCTCTGGAGCCAGGAGTCCCTGGTCAGATGCACATTCTCAATGGCATCCAGTCAGGTCCCTGCACACACTAGCTGGGAGTGAGTGTGACTCACCTCACCAGCCAAGGAAGTCAAAGCTTCACCTGGCAGCTGTCCCTCCCCATCCCCTTCTAGGTATCAGCAACCTGGCAAATAGATGGGGAAACAGTGGAAATAGTGACAGACTTTATTTTCTTGGACTCCAAAATCACTGCAGATGGTGACTGCAGCCATGAAATTAAAAGACGCTTGCTCCTTGGAAGAAAAGCTATGACCAACCTAGACAGCATATTAAAAAGCAGAGACATTACTTTGCTGACAGATGTCTGTAGAGTCAAAGCTATCGTTTTTCCAGCAGTCAGGTATGGATGTGAGAGCTGGACCATAAAGAAGGCTGAACACCAAAGAATTAGTGTTCATTAATAGTTTTGAGCTGTGGTGTTGGAAAAGACTCTTGAGAGTCCGTTGGACTGCAAAGCGATCAAACCAGTCAATCCTAAAGGAAATCGATCCTGAATATTCATTAGAAGGACTGATGTTGAAACTGAAGCTCCAATACTTTGGCCACCTGATGCAAAGAGCTGACTCATTAGAAAAAACCCTGATGCTGGGCAAGATTGAAGGCGGGAGGAGAAGGGGACGACAGAGGATGAGATGGTCGGATGGCATCACTGACTCAATGGACATGAGTTTGAGCAAGCTCTGGGAGATCGTGAAGGACAGGGTAGATTGGTCTGCTGCAGTCCAGAGTCACAAAGAGGCAGACACAACTGAGTGACTGAACAACAACAAAGCCTGCCCATGCTTTCATTCATTTCATTTCATCAAATATGCTTTGGCTCAGTTCATGCCCTCCCAAAGTTTCCAACTTTGTATGAAAGACAGAAATTGCCAGCCAGCAATCACTGTACAGCGGGGTCATCAATCCTGTCAGACCCTTGCCTCTTTTTTATGACAAATATTTTACAGCACTTTTTACTGTCCTGAAGGAAAATTCTTGGACATACCGTATAATATGCTGAAATACATACAGGTGAGGCAGTGAGCCCTTGCAACTACCTAGAGGAAATGGCAACCCACTCCAGTGTTGTGCCTGGAGAATCCCAGGGATGGGGCGCCTGGTGGGCAGCTGTCTATGGGGTCGCACAGAGTCGGACACGACTGAAGTGACTTAGCAGCAGCAGCAGCAGCAGCAGCAGAGGAAGATCAGTCCAGACAAAGAATACTGCAGCTCTTGTAAAGGAAGGAGCAGGAAAACAGTAGTGAGTGACATCAGGGAGGCAAGGGTGTGGGTGAATGTGGGGGCCATGTGGGTGAATGTATGGGACTTTGTGGATGGGGAGCTTAGCTTTGAATCCTGATAAAGTCAGAACTCTCCTTGTTCTGAAGACAAACTTCAGAGAGAGCCTAGTGTCTCCATATGGGAGTCTTGGGAAGATTCCGGGATAAGGAGGGAGAAAGATAGGAAGGTAAGAGGTAAGGTGAAGTGGAGGAAGTGGTGATGGTTTTCTGAGACCCAAAATATGCAGGTTGATCTTTGGGAAAGGGGTGTGTGTGTGTGTGTGTGTGTGTGTGTGTGGTTAGCACAGCTATGTGTCCTGCATGATGAATAATCAGCATTCAGATATCACCCTTTTATTTTTACTTTTTTAAAGGAAGGGCAGGTACTTATTCATTTTTGGTTGCACTTGGTCTTCGTTGCTGTGCGTGGGCTTTCTCTTCTTGCAGGGGCTGCTCTAGTTGCGGTGGGCCGGTTTCTCACTGAGGTGCTTCTCTTGTTGCAGAGCAAAGGCTCTATGGCACGCGGGCTTTAGTAGTTAGGCACTCAGGCTCAGTAGTTGTGGGACATGGACTTAGTTGCTCCATGGCCTGTGGGATCTTCCCGGACCAGGAATCAAACCCATGTCCTCTGCATTGGCAGGCAGGTTCCTATCTACAGTACCACCAGGGAAGTCCCAGACATCAACCTTTTAAAAAGTTAGTTTGCAGTATTTTGGTCTTAGAAATCATCTTTCTAGTTAACAACAACAACAGGCAGGATGAAATAAAACAAAACAAAAACATTTTTCCTGATGCTGAAAAAATAACATGTTCCCAACAGACGGTTAAAAATAACAAAGACTAGAAACATCACCAAGAAATAATCATTGTTGACATTTTGAAGCCTTTCCTCCAAGGCTTTTTTTCTGTGTGTCCAAGTATATAGTTTTTTCTTATAATTAGTAGAATATGATATCCAGATTTATTTTCCCATGTCACTAGATATTCTTGGAAGACATATTTAATAGCTGCATATCAATTCTTTTTTGTATGGATGGGCCATAATTTATTAAATCTATTCTCTTAAAGGAAAACAATATAATTAATACCTTGAACATCCTCATAGCTGACTTGTTCCATTTTTCTTTGAACTTTAGTTAATGGAGTTTGGTTAGTATCCTAGACACACAGGCTCAGTGAGTGGGAGGAAAAATGGTCAATCTGCAATTCTCCGCCTGTGAATGACCGCATCAACAGATACACAACTGATTGGTTTGTTTGAGAAGCCAGTCATTAAGACAGCAGAGAAAAACCAGCTTGACCTCAACGTGGTTATTCAGTCGATGTCTAGAGACAGGCCCAGCTTCTAGACCAGCTTGAATACTCGCCATCTGCGTGAAAATAAACTGTAGCCTATGGAGTCTTCACCACTATCCCTAATGCCGATGCCCAGGTCTCCTGCTTCTGCAGGCTTACCCAGGCAAGCAGGGGCTCTGGGGCTGGGGCCCTCCATGAACCCAAGAGCCCTTCAGGAGGTCACTGGTCACAGAATCACCCCCAACTCAGAGTCGTGTTCACTCCTGTAGGAGTGCTAAATCTCAGAGTTGTGGCTAATGATTCATTTTCTTACCTATTTTAAATTTAATTTTTAGTTTATTTGGGGATATAGTTGATTTACAACGTTGTGTTAGTTTCAGGTGCATGTATGTGTATGTGACCACGCGTGCTCAGTCACGTACAACTCTGCGGCTCCATGGACTGTAGCCCGCCAGGCTCCTCTGTCCGTGGAATTCTCCAGGCGAGCATACTGGAGTGGGTTACCGTCAAAGCAATTCAGTGA